>JAFFST010052918.1:160167-174039 GCA_022414735.1 Noturus placidus
AGGAGGAATGGGCAAAAATTTCAGTCTCTCGATGTGCAAATCTGATAGAGACATACCCCAAGCGACTTACAGCTGTAATTGCAGCAAAAGGTGGTGCTACAAAGTATTAACTTAAGGGGGCTGAATAATTTTGCTCACCCAATTTTTCAGTTTTTTATTTGTTGAAAAAGTTTGAAATATCCAATAAATTTTGTTCCACTTCATGATTGTGTCCCACCTGTTCTTGATTCTTCACAAAAAATGACAGTTTTATATCTTTATGTTTGAGGCCTGAAATGTGGCAAAAGGTCAAACAGTTCAAGGGGGCCGAATACTTTCGCAAGGCACTGTACCTATGAAAATGGAATTTTTGTGGCAGTTCCAAATGCTTTGCTTCATAGCTTACTTATAATTAAGCATTTTTGTCCGTAGTCTCCTAGTTAAGGCTCTCCAGTGTACTGTAGGTCAAATCCAGCAGACAA
This sequence comes from Noturus placidus, assembly GCA_022414735.1. NCBI lineage: Eukaryota > Metazoa > Chordata > Actinopteri > Siluriformes > Ictaluridae > Noturus > Noturus placidus. Next base: position 160,629 of record JAFFST010052918.1, read on the forward strand.
GATGTGTTAAACTTACATTTACAGTCTTTGGCAGACTCTTGCATCTAGCACGACTTACATATCCTCATGCTATTACAAATGTAAACCCCTGTTAACCAAAACAGTACAAGTCAATAATAATAAAAAAAAGATTGTTGAATCATTTAATTGGTTGATCTAGTTCAAAAACATGACAAACACCCCCTGTGTAAAACTGCCATCCTACTTGTCCACCCGCTTTGGCTTCATGTCATGATATTTTAATTCCATAAATATTTAAGATGTGCATACCATGTTGACATGGATCAGTAAGGATTCATCATTCCAACCCAAAGTTAGGATAGGTATAAATGATTGAATTGAAATATTTAATAATGTATTTTTAGTGTTGCTTGAAAGTTTCTGAACCCTTTAGAGCCATTTTCTATATTTCTGCATAAATATGACCTAAAACATCATCAGATTTTCACACAAGTCCTAAAAGTAGACAAAGAGAGCCCCATTAAACAAATGAGACAAAATATTATACTTGGTCATTTATTTATTGAGGGAAATTATCCAATATTACATAACTGTGAGTGTCCTCTAAAATTAGCAGTTAATTTGAAGGTGAAAGTAGAGTCATGTGTTTTCAATTAATGGGAGGACTTTCAGATGTTAGTGAGTGGCTTGTTTTATTTAAAGAACCGGGATCTATCAGAGTCTGATCTTCACAACACATGCTTGTGGAAGTGTATCATGGCAAGAACAAAGGAGATTTCTGACTTCAGAAAAAGAGTTGTTGATGTTCATCAGGCTGGAAAAGGTTACCAAACAATTGTGAGAGAGTTTGGACTCCACCAATCCACAGTCTGACAGCTTACAGTGTACAAATGGAGGAAATCCAAGTCCACCGTTACCCTCAGTAGGAGTTGTTGACCATCAAACATCACTACAAGAGCAAAATGTGGTCACAAAGCAACCCAGGGTAACCTCTAAATAACTAAAGGCCTCTCTGACATTGGCTAATGTTAATGTTCATAAGTGTACCAACAGGAGAACACTAAACAATAATGGTGTGCATGGCAGGGTTACAAGGAGAAAGACACTGCTTTCCAAAAAGAACATTTCTGCCCTTCTGTAATTTGCTAAAGATCACGGGGACAAGCCAGAAGGCTATTGGAAGAATGTTTTGTGGACAGATGAGACCAAACAAGAATTTTTTGTTTAAATGATAAGGGTTATGTTTGGAGAAAGGAAAACTCTGCATTCCAGCATAAGAACCTAATCCTACCTGTGAAACATGGTGGTGGTTGTATCATGGTTTGGGGCTGTTTTGCTGCTTCTGGGCCGGGACAGCTTACCATTACTGATGGAACTCTGAATTATACCAGTGAATAATACTAGCTGCTTTCAAAATTAGTGTGTCACATGACTCAGGTGCCTGAAAGACTGATGTATGGAGAGGCATCCTGTGGTCTCTTAGCACAGAGGGCACCTTTAGACTTCCAACTTGTCTTGGCTGGGTTTTTTTTTTTCCATGTGCTGCTTGTGTCAAATCTGCTTAAACGGAGAATGATCATGAATAAAAAGACATGAGATACACACCCTAAAGGTGTTGTGTAACGTGTCGTGAAGAAGTAGGGGTTCTATTTCATTTATAATGGTACACCATGGTTGTGTGTCATCGTAATGTGTCTTTATGTACATCAGTTACTCTGCGTTTCTGATCCTGTGTCCTGATTCTCACTCTCTCTCTCTCTCTCTCTCTCTCTCTCTCTCTCTCTCTCTATCCCCCCCCCCTCCTCCTGACTAGTACACATTTTGCCCAGTCATGCTGTCTTCTGCAGTCCCATTTCCTTTCGGTTTTAAGAAACAATATTAATTTTGTTTTAGATTTGATTGTCCTGAAGAGTAATAGCCCAATACTAGTCATTAGAACAGTGTTGTAATAACATTTAGTATCAAATGGGAAATGTAGCTAAGCTAGTAGATTTGTAACTCTCATAACCCTGTATATAGGACATACAATATGGGGGCAGTGATAGCTCAGCCTGAAGTCAAATCACACTGGGCTTTTTGAGAAACTGTGTACTTGAATTAGCCCATTATACCCCAAAATGATTATTCTTTATTAATTTTAACATTCCATAGTTTTTTGGGCAATTTCCATCCTGCTGCCGGTTTTCATGTGTCTTATGAAATAATAAAATTGAGAGTAACTCTGGAACCCTTTACCAAAATATACTATACTTTTGTTTTTAAGTGTAATTAGATGTAACAGAGAGATGGACACTAATAACATTAGGCAGATTTTGTGTCCGAGGTTTTATTTATAGATGTATAATGTTGATTCAACATCTAGAAAGAGCATAAACAAACGTCTTCAATTGGTATGTAGTGATGTTTAATCTTAAATGTCACAGTGTTTCATAGTGATATGATATTCTTAGATGCCGTAATTATAATACGTACTTCTGAATCCTGCCGCCTGCTGCACTACACGCAACAGCCGAGGCACAATCCTGCTGATGGTAGAACAGGTTTACAGCATGCATGAATGACAAGTAAAAGACAAGTCTGTATTATTGCACATTACTAGCTACCATTATGTTAGCTACCACTTTTTAGCATTATTTTTACAGGCAACAAAAATCATGGGACTCTGCAGCACACTGGGGCTTTTCTGGTGGGCTAGCTAATGACTGTATCATGTGTCCACTCTTAGTATTTATACTGCATGGCCAGAAGTATGTGGACACCTGACCATAACACACATACAGTGGGGGAAATAAGCATTGAACATTGAACAAATATTGAAGTCAATATTTTTTTCATTAAATATATTTCCTATGAGGCTATTCACATGAAATTTTCACCAGACATCAGTATTAACTCAAGAAATCTGGAAATATAAAGAATTCACAACATTAAAGTCCATAAATGAAGTTATGTGTAATAAAGAGGAATGAGACAGGAAAAAAGTATTGAACACGCTAACTGAAATTTATTTAATACTTAGTGGAGAAGCCTTTGTTTGTAATGACAACTTCAAGATGCTTTCTGTATGAAGAAATTAACCGGCCGCAGTATTCCGGTGTGATTTTGGCTCATTCTTCTAAACATATTGTCTTTAAATATTGTTTAATTGGATTCAAGTCAGGTGATTGACTGGGCCATTCTAACACCTTGGTTGTTTTTCCCTCTGAAACCAATTGAGAGTTTCCTTTGCTGTATACTTTGTCCTGCTGGACAAATCTGTCCTGCTGGAAGGTCCACCCACGTCTCATCTTCATCATCCTGGTGGATGGCAGAAGATTCTTCTCCAGAATCTCCCGGTAAAGGGCTCCATTCACGTGGACTTTCCCAAAACTGTTGTCACAATGCTGGAAGCACACAATTGTCTAGCATGTATTTGTATCTTGTAATATTAAGATTTCCCTTCACTGGAACTTAGAGGCTCAAACATGTTTCATCATAACAAAGCCCCTGTTCACAAAGCGAGCACACACCTTGAAGACATCGTTTATCAAGTTTGGAGTGGAAGAGCTTGAGTGGCTTGCACAGAGCCCTGACCTCAACCCCACTGAACACCTTTGGGTTGAACTGGAAAACTGGCTGCACCCCAGATCTCCTCACCCGACATCAGTGCCTGACCTCACTAATGCTTTTGTAACTGAATGAGCACAAATCTCCACAGCCACACTCCAAAATCTACTGGAAAACCTTCCCAGAAGTGTGGAAGATATTATAGCGGCAAAGGAGTGACCAACTCCATATTAATACCCATGGTTTGGGAATGAGATGTTCAACAAACATATGGGTGTGATGGTGAGGTGTTCATATACTTTTGGCAATATAGTGTATCTTATATTATACTGAAAGTATACATAATGTTTGGCACTTTTTATAGTATACAATCTTTTATTATTTCTCTTTAAACTAAATCTGGACAAAAATTTACCTGTAAGTAAACTTGTTCAGCTTTGAACCCTAAAGAATATTTTGAATATTCTTGTACACTAGCAATATACTACTTATATTACATGAGTAACTTAAAAATATATATATATATTTCTGTACTATGTATAATACTTGACTCTGGAATAAACTACACATTGATATGAATATACTTATTGAGAGGTTAAAATATATGTTTACTTCTAGCTGCTTCCTATCACAAGACCAAAATTATTCTGGAAAGGTGAAAGGACATTTTGGATAAACATGTAGTAGATTTAAATAATCTATTTTGCCTCTTAAAGTGTAAGACATTAAACAGGGAGTACTGAGCTGTATTCATTTCTGCTTACTGATGAATTTATTTATACTTACAAAATAGATTGCTGTCTATCAAAGATGGTTATAATCCACTCCACTCCTATATTCCTTTCAAGAATATGTGAAATTATTTATGCAGCTTTTATTTAGCTTGAATTAATCGGGATGACAAGATTCAATCTCAGCAAGCATGCAAACATAGACTAATAATGCCAAGGGAGTATAGCTACAGAGCTGTGAAAAGTATTTGCCCCCACCCTGATTTATTCTGCTTCTTATACTAAATAGTTTTAAATCTTCAAACAAAATACAACATAAAACAAAGGCAACCTGAAGAAACACACAAAACAGTTTATTTATTTATATATTTATTTATTTATTTGTTTATTTATTTTTATTGACCCAACACCTTTCACCAGAGTGAAAAACAAATTGCTCCCTTAAAATGAAAATCTGGTTGTGCCACCTTTAGCTACAATAACTGCAAGCAAATGCTTCTGACAATGGGAGATCAGTCTTTCACTACTTCTAGGACTAGGATTCACTCCTAGGCTTTGGATCATTGTCTTGCTGCATAATCCAGTTGCGTTTGAGTTTCAATTTACAGGCATTCCCACACCATCACACGTCCACCACCATGTTTTACTACAGGTATGATGTTCTTTTTGTGGAATTCTGTGTTTGGTTTACGCCAGATGTAACGTTTCACTTTCGACTCATCAATCCACAGGACATTCTCCCAAAAGGTTTGAGGATCATTTTCACCTCACCACTCTTCCACTGATGTCATTTTTTGCCCAGTGTCTTTCTGATAGTGGAGTCATGAACAGTGACCTTTATTGATGCCAGAGAGACCTGTCATTCCTTTGATGTTTTCCTTGGGTGTTTTGTGACTTCCTGGAAAATTTGGAAACTTTCTGGGAAGGTTCACTACTATGCCGAGTTTTTCATTTTGGAGATAATGTCTCTCACTGTGGTTCTTTGGAGGCCCACAGCCTTTCAAATAGCTTTGTAACACTTCCCAGACTGATGTATTTCAATCACCTTCTTCCTCATTTAAAGCCTGTATTTTGTGTTTATTCAGATCGCCTTTATTTTATCTTAGATTTCAGAAAAAAATTTGTATGAGATATACACAAAAAGAAATCAGGTACTTTTTCACAGCGTGTGTGTGTGTGTGTGTGTGTGAGAGAGAGAGAGTGTCTCTGAATGGGTTTTTTTCAATACCATGTACAAAAAAAGTGCCTTGTCTTCATCAGTGAGAGGCGATCTCGCAGCATAGCCAACTGAATTCTACATTCCCTATTTGTTCAATCTGCAAGGAAATTCTTTCATGCTGACCGACTCGAATGTTTGCCACCAGCATGGTGCATTCCATTCACTCTATGAAACGAAACACTGTAGCTCATCCCACATGCTGCAGTGAGACTGACCCGAGACTCACAATGGGCCCCAGACCCGCAATATTCTTACTCTGATGCTTATCGCTTTTGTAGACACTCGTGATGTACAAATATGAAATGCTTTTCCTTTTTTACAATCAGTATTGTATGTTACATTTTAGATGTACTCTAGTAGTCTCGATGAATGAGTTATCTCTATTATTATTTAAATCTCAGTATAATATATGTTCAGGTGTTCTGCTTAATGAACAACATTAGAATCATTAAGAACACTTCCATCAAGTACAGATTATGGAAACTATTCATTAAGTGCTGTTTTTGCGAAGAGCCATTTAGGGCAGTAGCTAAATTTGGAAGCTCTTATCTTATCGTGGGTGCTCTTATCCTGCCCTCCAGGAATTCCACCAGTTTCCTTTCATGCACTCTGTCACACACAGGCAGGATGGACTTTGGCTTCCTCTGTTCCTCCGCTTTCCAAGTGCTTCCATTGGTAAAAATTATATGAGCTTGAATGAAGTGATGTTTTGCAATCAGGGTTTGGTGGCAGTAGATTTACCTGGTATTGCACACGAATCCTAGAATGTGTAAAGTGAAGTTTCGTAAAGTATTCAACAAAGAGAGAGAATTCTTTGGAACATAAGTGATGGTCCTGAATAATTACATGGATGATTAATTATTAATGGTAATTTTTATGAGTTGCACTGTGCTCTCCTACAGTGACATGTTCTTTGTCCTGTCCACTTCACTGCAGTGTTTCACAATGTGTTATAATTCAACACTTTTTTAAACAATTGCTGTCAGACTTTTGTGAGTATAATGAACACTACGATGTATACCAGCTGTAAAAATCTAAATGTCCATCAGTGTTTGACTCAGTCTGTAAAAAGGCCTTTTAATAGATAATACTAAACATCGATACACAAATGACAGAAAATGCTTTCCAATGCACCCCTCTAAATGTCCATCATTCTCCGAGTCACTTCAGTCCTTCAGTAAATTAAGGAGCGTAGACTGTATTACAATTATAAAGCAAAGTTTTAAAGTAAATAAATGTATATTTACATTTACATTTATTCATTTAGCAGACGCTTTTATCCAAAGCGACTTACAAATGAGAAAATACAAGCAAAGTGATATCAAGCAGAGAACAATACAAGTAATGCTACTATACAAGATCTATTAATTGAGTACTAGAAGATAAGTTAAGATAAGATAAGATAAGATAAGAAGAAAGTGCGCAGAGTAGAGGTGTAAGTGTGTTTTTTTTTAATGAGTTGGTTAGGTGTTGACGGAAGAGGTGGGTCTTTAGATGTTTCTTGAAGAAAGTGAGAGAATCTGTAGTCCGGATTGAGGTTTGAAGTTCATTCCACCCCTGATATACAGTGAAATACACTATTATCCTTCTCTTTGCATTTCTGACATTTGCAAATAAGAGACTAATTCGATTAATTATGCTGTTCTGAGTTATCTGATCTGAGTCTTGTGTGCTCTCTTGCACATAAATGAACAGCTAAAGATTGGAAAAACCTGATCTTTTTCCAATCTTGAAATGTCCAGTTTCATTGAAACTGTGACCACTGTATCATCATACTCCATTTTCTGACTGACAGGTTTGCATTATTTTGCTGTTGTAGCCCATCCACCTCAATGCTTTCACATGTTGTACCTTATGTGATGCTTGTTCATTCACCACAGGTGTAAAGAGTACTTATTTGAGTTACAGTAGCTTTCCTGTTAGCGCTAACCGTCTGCTCATTCTCCTCTGACTGCTCATAAACAACAAGGTGCCCACAGAACTGCCACCTCACTTGATGTTTTTTCTTCATTGCACCATTCTGAGTAAATTCTAGATCCCAGGAGAACAGCAGTTATTGAAATACTCAAACCAGCCTGTCTGTTACCAACAAACATGCCACTGTCAAAGTCACTGAGATCATATAATTCCCCATTCTGATATTTGATGTGAACATTAACTGACATGAACATTAACATTGATCTGTATCTGCGTGATATTGCGCTGACGCAACAGGATTGGCTGATTGGATAATGGCATGAATGTGCAGGTGTACAGATGTTCTTAATAAGGTGGACAGTGAGTGTATGTGATGTATGCATTGTTCATGCCTCTGCCAATAGGTGGTGGAGGTATTATGTTTTCATGTTGTCTGTTCATCTGTGTCCTTTTCCAAGATTCTTATTAACGCAATATCTAAAGAACGAGTGGTTAAAAGTTCGTAGGAGTTACATGGAATTAACATTTCAACTAGCAGATTTTGGAGTTGATCCAAACAGGGTCAAGGTCACAGCAAGTTTAAATGCCTGAAATAGTTTTTCTTCAATATCTAACTTTCTGTTTAAATTCTATTTTAAAGGAATTTCAGGCATACAAATTAGTAACAAGAAGGACTAGACTTTATTGGCAGCAGAGTCATCCCCATTGACATAAAACATCCCTCATGTTGTATTTGATTGTGATTTGTAATGTATTACTAAAATACATTTTTGAATTATATTCTTAGTGAAAATTGGACTTTAATTGGCTGTGGCTCAGTGGGTAGAGCGGGTTGTCCACTAATCCACTAATCGTGGGATTGGTGGTTCGAATCCCGGCCCGGGTGATCCCATGCCGAAGAGTCCTTGGGCAAGACACTGAACCCTAAGTTGCCCCCGATGGCAAGCTAGCACCTTGCATGGCACCTCTGCTACCATTGGTGTGTGAGTGTGTCTCATTAGTAAGTCGCTTTGGATAAAAGCGTCTGCTAAATGAATAAATGTAAATGTAATTACTGTAAACATGACGGCATATTTATGAATACATTCATTTTTAAGTCTCTATTTTCCATCTTCGTATTTTCACTTAGAAAATAAAGTACCGTAGTAGTGACACTCTTCTTATAAGTAAATCAAAGTTTCCACTAAACAAAAGTGCAAAAGTATAATATTGCTTTGTCCTTTCAAATCTTCACAATCATAATTTAAAGTTCCCATGAAGTTCCTTGAAACACAGCGTTATTTGATGTGTTGACGAAATTTCCACTGAAACAGGACGTTCTGGAAGGACATATTGCGTGGCTCCTCCTTCTTTTCAAAAAGCCAATAGCATTTAACTTACCATAGCCAATAGCGTTTAGCTTAATACCATGGAAAAATGCTTGTCACAAAAAATACCTCCTTCTTCAAAGTGAACAAATTCAAGCCATTTCCTTTTAACCAACTTACAGTTGGAACACTGAATAAAACGTTCAAACAGGCATGTTCAAACAGCCAAAGACACATTTACGACCCATGTTTGCTTGCTTACCCAACTTTGTTGACTTCATATTCTAGAGACCATTTGATTGAACAGAAAATCTGATGAGAAGCTGAAGTGCAGAATGATGTCATCAAAATTGTTCCATATTGGTGGTAGAGAGAGACTGTACATTGTGAATGCATATATCTTCTACTGTAAATGTGAATGTTGTCTTTATTTTGGACCACACTTCCTCATAGATAACCTTAAGGCTAACACATTAATACTAAAAGTCAAAAAACTTTTAAAAATGTATTTCATGGGGACTTTAATGTGTTTTGCGTGAATGCTCATGACTGTGCAGACTAGAATAGAGATGTCAAAAGTCAAAAGTTCAACCCCCCCATTTTCTCACACACTTAACACACTTAGTCATATCATTCATATCCATAGTGCATAACAGTAATGTCTTCACTTTACCTTAAAACCACACTAATTGCTTTTACTGTTCTGCTTGTCTCGTTCACTTAAGAGTCTGTAGACCCACCCGTGCACTTCCATTTGTCATGATTGAATTACATTACGCACAAACTCAAAAACTCAAGACCTTTTCTTTCTACTTGATAGTGCATATGAGCAATGCAACCTCTCTCTCTCTCTCTCTCTCTCTCTCTCTCTCTCTCTCTCTCTCTCTCTCTCTCTTTCTCTCTCTCTCCATTTTTCAATCTCAAAGGATAGACTAGTAATCCAATGAAAGCCAGCAACAATTAGATTAGCATTTTCACAAGATATGGCTAACTGACATAACTGGAAAATGGCAAGCTTGTGTATGGGTTGGTATGGATGATTATTGCGCAGATTTCTTTTTGTGACTGTTTACTGTTGTGCCAAAACTTTTAGTTGACAAATAGTGAAATGCTAAATCTTTCACAGATAGATGATAGATAGTGTGTGCCTGTTGAAAGATGGTGCAATTAATATATGGTATTATATAAAGTATATAAAAAGTGGACTAATACAAGAAATACACAGAAATAATATATAGTTAGCTAAATAGTAAAGCTCTGGCACGTGGTCCAACCATATAGACACCATAAATATTTAGGGCTGAGCTAAATGACTCAGCAACATATAGACCAAAGAACATGCATACCTAATAAGCCTTTTGCCCCAATTCCCCAGCTCTACTTGCTGAAATGTTCCCTTCTGCGAATATTCATACCTGTAAATAAACTAGCTTATGTTGATGATTATGTGCTGCTTTTTTCCAAACCCCCCAACATTACATTTATGTGGAAAAATCTATAGTTATCAAGCCTACCGTAAAAAATCAGAACCTTGGTTTGTGTGTTTTTGGCTCTAACTGTATAGTTAATTGGGTCATGATACTGACACTGGAGAGACAGACTGAAAACTCATCACTAAAATTGTATCTTTTGGATTGTATCTTCCTTACAGAATATTTTGAACATAATAAGATTTTCAGGACACAAAGCCATGTGATAATTAAGTTACTAGTGACAAAGAAAAAAGTCAGTTCCACTAATACATATCATAGTTTTGCTGTGGATCTGGAAAAGTGATCAGGTGCCGGAACTGGATGCTTTGAACGAATGCTTTTCTGTCAGTTTCACTGCAGAAGGTATGATCCCACATTAATAAAACTTCAGCTCTGGTGGTTTCATGCAGCGGCCCATTACTGTAGCAGTGAAGAATGTGCACATTTAATTCCTACTTATGCACAGGCATGTTTTCGAACAGCTAATCTGTCCCAGGTTCTAGACTGTTAGTATCTGGGTTTTTTTTTTTTTTTTTTTAGAGATAGTTTTGCAAAACATGAAAGAAATTTTCTCTTAAAATAACAAAAACAAAAAAGAAATCACAAGACTTTATATTCTTTACATTGATAAGAAAATACTTGTTACACATAGGTACAAATGAAAAAGTAACAGTTTATTACGATTACCTTTGAGCAGGGTCAAGTGCTCTTTGATGCCTTTTCTTCAAATGCTGACAAAAGACAATCAAAACCATGTGTTGATAATTTTCTTCCTCGTTCATTCCTATCATATCTTCAGAGCGATTTTCTCCTTTCCTGCCTGAAACATTAGTGCTGCAGAAGTGGGATAGTAAGAACATTTTGCAATGTTTATGCATCTTTATGGTCAGAATTATTTCATAGTTTGTTTTTAGATGTAGTTATGGTAAAACTTGACTTAACTTCATACATGAAGACATACAACCGAAATTCTTGTTATATAGGTTAATTCATGTCTTATAGGCCACCATATCTATATAAAACTTGAGTGACTTTTTTAAATGTACTTTCAGCACATTTGTATCTAAGCTTTTGGCCTTAACTGTATAGATTTCCACCTTCTCGGTTGTGCACTTCACAGCTAAATGTAGCACAGCATGGGTTCAGCTCACTGCTGTGTAAAATAAGGAGGTTATTTCTGCTTTCTATCTGCATGCTACCTGGAGGCCTGTGACCTATCATGCTGCCAGATGTCCAAGCTTGACACTGAAGCGTGAGCAACATATCGGTGCAGCTCACGTCAGAATGACTAAAAGTGGTAACTTTAACTACATCTGACCTCTGTTCAACTGTACCAAAGCACTGTTCTTCGTAACTGATTATGTGGTTTTATCCATACTTGTTCTGCAATTCATAAAATTCTTGTTTCTGTTGAGTGATATGTTTCATTAAAATGTCCTAAAAAATATTTGTACATAATATTTTATTATACACATGAGCTGAAATCTTCCTAAATTAAGATGCGGACATTTCCCGGTTTACAGTCATGAGAAATTATTGAAGTATTGTGGCATGCAAAATAAACTAAAGGGAAAAAACCCAGGCATTATTCAACTGAGTCACTGGCATAGCTTTATGCTTATCCACATTATAACCCCTGCACTATTCATAAACTAATATTAAGTTCAGACCGTGAAGGTCATTCTACTGACAAGCTACTACCATGACATTGCTTAAAGGTCAGAGAGGGGTCATAAATTTAGGTCCAGAGATAAAAAACCTAGTGGAATGAACAATTAGCGATTTGTTATTATTTTTGCATATGTTTCTCTGAGTACTTCTGCTCTCTGCTCACCATGCAGAGACACATACACACATGTTGCATTGAGATCCATTATCACACTGAACCATTGGTTGAATAAACCGCAAGAGCTGATCAATACAAGGCAACTCCATCATGTCATATTGGCTCTTAGCTAATGTTTAGGCAGACTCTGTGCCTGTTAAATTTGTCCAGCTCATGAATTCAACATTGGCAATGTTATAAGTAACATTATTAAGGGGTTTACAATTATTGAAAAATAATCATCAGTGACAGGGTGCTTTGATGTGTGATGTGGCCCAACACGCAGCAGAGTTACAGTTACTACCCAGGAGTTTTATATATATATATATATATATATATATATATATATATATATATATATATATATATATATATAAGAAATTGTTTTCTTCCTCTTATACTAGAGCCATTGCCTGCGGAATTATTGACAAGTATAATAACAGTCAGCATATCCAAGAAACAAGACAGAGAGCAAAATGAGGTAAATAAACATAAACTAAGGTAAGAAACTAGAGTATGGAAAAGATTACAGGGCGAAATGAGGGGACTAGAGATAACAAAATATCTGAACAATTTCAGATGTAGGGGTGGCAGAGTAGTGTGGCTAGGGACTCCTGCGCTCAGGTTACTGTCTGTGCAGACTTTCTGTGCATGTATCTGAATGGGCTCCTCATTGTCCTCTGGTTTTCACCGACCTCCCAAAAACATGCCAGTAGGTGGATTGGCTAAGATTAACTGCTTCTACTTATAAATGAATGCGTCAGTTTGTGTACGATGAACTAGCCTCCTATCCAGCACGAATTCCTACCCCATGCCCAGTGTTCCCGGGATATGCTCCGGATCCACTGTGATCATAAATAAAGATAAGGCGGTTATTGAGAGTAAGTGAGTGAGAAAACCCAGAAGTAACCAGACGTGAACATGAACAAACCAATAGGGCTAGATGCAATCGATAATACATCAAACTGATGATAAGTCCTTACATGATAAGACATGGCAATATAGGCTAGGCATAACAAGAACTCGGTCATTCTAGACTGACTGATCTGGCGCAAGCACAAGCACTTGGAAGATACTGTTTTTAATTACTAATTATTACTAAACAAGAGTTATTGGTAGTGCATTCAGGCTTATAGATCCTATACCGTACATTATTAAATCACTGGACATTTTTTTTCATTATATTAATTGTTTACTGTGCTTGAGTAAATTTCATAAGAATATGTGCACAAACACAAGACGCACATTAGAGTGTGTTACAATGCTGAGATACTTGGGAAATCTGAGTACCCATTCTGTGGATGTTTGGCTTGTGTGTTTTGTCTGAGGCCAGAGGAGAGGACTAAATACAGTGGTGTGAAAAAGTGTTTGCCCCCTTCCTCATTTCCTGTTCCTTTGCATGTTTGTCACACTTAAGTGTTTCGGAACATCAA
>JAFFST010052918.1:181041-198453 GCA_022414735.1 Noturus placidus
CTGCTACCATTGGTGTGTGAGTGTGCTCTCATTTGTAAGTCGCTTGTAAATGTAAAAATGATATTTCTGTAAAGCTGCTTTGAGACAATGTACCATTGTAAAAAGCGCTATACAAATTGATTTATTATTATCATTCTTGTGTTCTAGCATTGTAACGTGTTTTCTATTGTGTCTGAATGTCGTGTTGATGACAGAATTGGGGTCAGACTCCATTCCACAGAGAATAAATAAAGCCACCATGCACTACAAAACCCAGCTGCCTCACACATTAATACATTCATGCTCACCTGATTATCGATGCCGTAAACACACACACACACACACACACACACACACACACACACACACACACACACACACACTATAAATAGAGACTATGTACAGTCATTCAATGTGACGTATCTGTGCAGCTCTGTAATTTGCCTCTGACATACCCAGCATGTTTGCTATTCCAGTATTTGATCTGGTGTTTGTGATTCTGGTTTTTGCCCTGGACTTCCTGTTTGTAAATCTGCCTGCTGTTGACAAAATATGTTTTGATTGGTTTAAAGTGTTTTAGACTGGTTTGCTTGTTTCTACTCTTAATCTACTCTACTCTCAACTGTAGCTGTCTCAGCTTCCTGACACAATATTTTAAATCAAAAAATTAGTTCAAATCCCACACAACATTTCAATGGGATTCAAATCCGGGCTTTGACTAGGCCATTCCACAACTCTTCATTTCTTCTTTGTGAGCCATTCCTTGGTGGATTTGCTCATGTGCTTAGGATTATTATCCTGTTGAACGGTCAGACAACAGATGGCCTCACTTTATCTTCAAGCACTCTTTGATATGACGCAGTATTCATAGTTGAATCAATGAATGCAAACTGTTCATTTCGTGAGGCAGTGAGGCAACCCCAAACCATAACATTTCCATCGCTGTGCTTTACAGTTTGTATGAGGCACTTTTCCTGAAAAGTTGTCTATTGGTCTGCGCCAAACATGTCTGCTGTTACTGTGGCCATACATCATCTTTGATTCGTCTGTTCAGAGCACATTGTTCCAAAAGGCCTGGTCTTTGTCAATATGCTCAAACTGTAATATTGCAAAGGCTCTTTACTGACATGTCTCCCATGCAGTTCAAATTTGTGCAATCTCTTTCTGATTGTAGAAGCACGCACTTTGACACCAACAGTTGCGAGACTTACTAGCACATCTTGTGATGAAATTTTGGGGTTCTTGGAGACTTCTTTTTGCATCAGACGGTCTGCTCTTACCGAATTTGCTGGGAAGGATATTCCTGGACAAATTGGCAGTCGTTTAAAATCTGTCCCATTTGTAGATTATTTTCCTTACAGTGGAATTATGTATTTCAAATAATTTGGAGAATTTTTTAAATCCATTGCCAGATTTATAGGCATCCACAACCTTACAGAAGGCTTTTTCACCTGCAGAAAATAAAATAAAATTAAGTAAAACAGCAGTTTTCTAGCAAGATATCTCAACTTTTCTTGTTCTGCAGTAATGCTGAAGAAATAAGACACTTTCAGTGATGTGAGAAATACAATTTGTGTGGTGTTCAATTAGATTAACCTTGATTCAATGACTGTATCTAATGTCCAGATTGGTGTGCTTTGCATGGCAGATTGACAGACAGATGTATTATTGCAGTGCCAGAAGCCTTTCTGTTTCATTCATTAGTTACGCTTTTCTGTTGCTTAATGTATCTTCTGATTTCTCTAAATCCAGAACAACTTGAGAGACCCAGTTTCATTCTCTGTTACTGTCCAACTATAAATGGCACAGTTGTTGGGGGTTCATATTCAACAACATTCTTACATTCATTCTCTCTCTCTCTCTCTCTCTCTCTCTCTCTCTCTCTCTCTCTCTCTCTCTCGCTTCTAAACCTAACCTTAACCTCAGAAAGCAAAAGATTTTGCCTCATATTTAAATATATCTTCTTAAAACTTTTCCTTATGGCTAGCAGCCAAATTATCCCCACAAGATCAAAACTGTCCGATATTCTTATCCTTGTGCAGAAACACAGACACTAACACACTTTTATAAAATATTGTTATAAGTTCATTTTCTCTCTCTTTTAGGTAAGTTAAAAAATGGAGCCCTGACACTATTCCTCTTCACTAAATGCCACCTTGATTGAGGTAATGTGTAAAATAGCCTTTTTTTGAGACACAGTGACAGATATAAAATGCTGGTTTAATGTCCCACACAACTCTATAATTCTGCATGCTAAAAAGTATGATTTTTGATTCTTCTGTGTGCACTTGACAATATAATAATCATGGTAATAATCATAGTTGGGTTGATAATATAAGGTACCGATGAATCAGGTCAGTGCCCAGAGTGCAGTTTGTCTACACTGATCTGCCTTTTTGTAGGCTAGAGTGACCCACGCTTTTGCTGCCATCTTCTGACTGACCTGTTTTTACTGAAAATTTCTGAGCCATGAGGAAATGTCCATTGCTTCTTGTAGCCACTTTGTGAATAAATAATTCTCGCCCAAAGTAAAGGGACACATCTTTGGCCTTGTGCAGTTACTATGCCTTATTAAACTGTGCCTATTGTGGAAGAGTTTCTACTGATGGTTGTCATGCTCTGGTGTCCAGAGTAGTGGGCATGGGACAGGGCAGTGCCAAGCATGTGACCTTAGACTTATTCATTTGTTCCACTGAAGTCTTTGCACTGTGGACACCATAACTTAATCGTTATGTTCATCTAGTCATTAAAAATGTATGATCATTTTTAAAAGCATAAATTATATGATTATTCAGTCCATCTCAGAGTTATTTTGTTATTTTGCTCTTTCTCCAGTTTTTTGTGCTTTTTTTTTTTTTTTTTGCAGAAGACTACTTGAATTTGCAAAATTGCATGTGAAATGCATGTTGTGATGACATCACATGTCCGCTTTGGCCCAAATCTACAGAGAATCTGTGGTAATTTTGAAAAAATTTCAGGCTTCTCTGAATATTGCAGAGGTTGCTTGATTTTTCACTCCTGGAGGGACTGATTGTTTTGTAGGTTAATATGCTCAGCTAATTAAGAAGCTTTTACGAGATGCTAGAGTAGGGACTAACATATTTTAATATGAAGTGCAGGACCAGGATTGCACAGCAACGCCCTTGCTAAAATCCGAATTCTGCTAATGATTGTTT
This sequence comes from Noturus placidus, assembly GCA_022414735.1. Classification (NCBI taxonomy): domain Eukaryota; kingdom Metazoa; phylum Chordata; class Actinopteri; order Siluriformes; family Ictaluridae; genus Noturus; species Noturus placidus. The sequence goes on from JAFFST010052918.1 coordinate 184,197, forward strand.
ACAGGCACACCCAATCTGCACAATCTGTCTGCTCAGGTTTACACAATAACCAGTATTTCATACAGTTAGCCTGTTGTTTTGTTTACTTTGTTTACACTTGTAATTCTACTCAAAGCAGTTTTCTACTTTGCTCTTACATTTACATTTATTCATTTAGCAGACTCTTTTATCCAAAGCGACTTACAAATGAGAGCACACTCACACACCAATGGCAGCAGAGCTTCCATGCAAGGTGCTAGCTTACCATCGGGGGCAACTTAGGGTTCAGTGTCTTGCCCAAGGACACTTCGGCATGGGATCACCCGGGCCGGGATTTGAACCACCAACCCCACGATTAGTGGATTAGTGGACAACCCGCTCTACCGACTGAGCCACAGCCGTTCTTGTCTTCATATTACTGATCCATTCAGTAACCATGGGCTTGGAAAGATAATGTTTCCTCCTAGTGTATGTAACGCTATGGTGACATTTCTTTTTAAACATTACAGTCTACTAGCATTGTTCATTCACACTTCTCTGTGGTGACCTTATCCATCATATTATAAATGGAGATCTTGTTGCAGAATGATGGTCTGCTGAAGCTCTCAGGTTTGATTTTGGTCTGAGATTAGTTCGATCCTCTCTGTCATGACAGTGATATTGGGTGTTGGCTTCTATGAAGGTGATGTACATTCAGTACTGGGGGCAGTTTCTGGTAAAAGCCTCAAGCTCTTGTTACCCTGGCATTATTCAATCAAGCACCCCAGGGAAGTAAGACAATCCAATGAAGCTTTGTCATCATGCTTGGAGTGATATTAAATACAGGCATCACCACTATTGGGAAAAAGAATGTCGAATGACTATAGGTGAAAATGAAAAGAAGCAAAATAACTTTTACTTTAAAATATTATAGTATAATATGCCATGGGCAGTGCTGGTGTTATTTTGCAGAAGAAAAGCAGATTTATTATATTTAAGGTGCTTTAAAAAAACGTTTCCCGTGTCTCAGTGTTGTAGTATTCAGTAATTTCAACATTGTCCTGTCACAGTTCTTGACCGTGGAACAGGTTGTAGTTAAAGTATTAGCGATATTTTGAGATCTTTCTCTGCTGTAGGATGCATTACAATGCTCTATTCCAGTATTGTGTCAGAATGGGACGAAACCACTTCAGTATTTTTAGGCTTTTGTCTAAATACAGTCATGTGAAAAAATAAATACACCCCATGGAAATTGTTGGCTTTTTTTGACACATTTGGACATGCAGACATTTGATCATCTTTGAAACAGTGCCTATTAATAAAGTTGATATACTCGAACAAAACCACAAGGAAATTTAGCTCTTTCGATCTTGGTTATTGGAGACTTCTTTTTGCATCAGACGGTCGTCCTGGACAAGTTGGCAGTCGTTTGAAATCTGTGCCATTTGTAGATTATTTTCTTTACAGTGGAATGATGAATTTCAAATAATTTGGAGATCTCTTTTAAATCCCTTTCCAGACTCATAGGAATCCACAGAACTCTTTAGAAATTGGCATGATGACACCACACACCTCAATAACAAAGGGAACACCAGACACTAGCTATGAGAACCTGTTCCACCTGCACTCCCTAAACAGGTCCTAATCACTGGCGTCCAATCATGAACACCTGATTCTAATTTTACAGATTTGAAGGTGGGATAAATGTACTTACTTTGCCATGTGACGGATCTGTTTTTTGTTTATTTAAATTGTGAAAATTTACACAAAATTGTAAATTTTATGTGTCATTTGTTAGAGTGTATCTCCTTTGTTAATAGGCACTGTTTCACAGATGATCAAATGTTTGCTTGTCCAAATATGTAAAAATAATTTTTTCACATGACTGTAGATAAATGACACTACATTAGAAGGATGTATGGGTTTTCTTTTCTATTTTTATTTAAACCTATTTGTTACTTTTAATTTACAGTGAGTAGGCAAACAAACTTGAAATTATGTGTAAAGCAGTAAAAATGATAATGACATTTTGGCAAAAGAGTGTAAATCAAATATAAGACAGGATGCAAGTGCAAGTGTAGGCTTTATTTGGGCAAAACCAGAAATCATCATCAATGTCCACTTCATGGGTCAAAGCAGATATCCAACATATCATACTAAAATCCATAATCAACAGGTTGGAAAGCCAGAAAAACAAGTGACAGAAAATTCAAACAATCAACAATACTTCTCCAACATGTTAAGACACAACAGGGGATAAATAACCAAACTAATTAAGGAATTAACACAGAACATATGAATACAATATGGCAACCAACCAATGACAGGACGGGGTCAAGACAGGACTAGAACCAAAACAATGGCACATGGCCAAACATAAACTCTCCATGCTGGGAATCATACTGCATGCTAATACATTTGCATTTTTTTTTGTCAAACTATGCCTTGTATTTTAATAATAAATGTAATACCCCTCCTCATAAAAACCCTTATAGTAAGTAAAATAAGTACAAAGTGGGAATAAGATCCCAAGTATATTTTTCAGAGAAACAGCATTAAATCGCAAGTCATACAATTGTAACAACCTGTCTATTACAAGGAAATGCTGCTTTGTTAGAGAGTATGACAACGTTAGCATGGAGTTACAATGGTCCAAAGAACAAATGGAAGTGCTCTTGTTTAGTACATTCCAACCTAATTTTCTTGTCTAAATAGATGAGGGTTTTTATTCAGACAATTCTATTTGATAAAGAAGAGAAATTTCTTTACAATGCAAAGCATCAGGAAACGCAATAGTTGGATACAGTAACAGGATCCAGTCCATTTCTGATTGAATAAACAACATTCAATTATTCACTAAAGTAACCGCTTGATAACTACTAAACTCTTTGAGGAAGGCTATTATCTTCTCTACACTGGATGAGCTCTTTATCCTGATCTGTCTGTTGCCTTTGCATGTTTTGAGTGGGTTCTTATTCCTCTACCTAATGATGGTCTGTGGACTGGGTAATGTAGGCAATTTATTGGGGGAGGGAGTTTGCCTTGCCAATGGTCTCTTGGGGTGATTCAGTTTGACATGCCAACAATCACCTGGGGAGGTTTCCGTTGCCTTGCCAACAGTCACCTGGGCCAACATTTCATGCCAGTGAGCCTACTGATGTTGTTTTAGAGCGGTCTTGCAATGGTTATCATATCCAGTTGATTCACAGTCCTATTAACATGGTTAGAGTTTCCAGTACCGCATATATGGACTCAGATGGCCAGTACGGCATATTGGAACATTTGATACTTTTTTAGTCTCCAGAGACCTGGACTGAGCTGTTCCTGAGTTAACGTTAATATTCAGTAGTATTTTTCATTCGCTCATTCATCTACAGTAACGACTCCATTGTGTCTAGGTTTGTGGTGGGTCTGAATCTAAGATAGGATGACAGTAATTTTGTGTGGCCAATCCACTTACCAGCATGTTTCTAGAATGTAGGAGGAAACCAGATAACCCGAAGGAATCCCATGCGGACATGAATAGAACATGCAGTCAGTAAATGCAATATGAAGAACCATGGGCATAACCACAACTTCTTGGGGGGGGGGGGGGGGGGGGGGTCGTGTCATGGGCTGGGGCTGCATGGGCGCTGCCGGCACTGGGGAGCTACAGTTCATTGAGAGAACCATGAATGCCAACATGTACTGTAACATACTGAAGCAGTGCATGATCAGTATGCAGTATTCCAGCATGATAACAACCCCAAACACACCTCCAAGACGACCACTGCAATGCTGAAGAAACTGAGGGTGAAGGTGATGGACTGGCCAAGCATGTCTCCAGACCTCCAGCATCTCCAGCATCTGTGGGGCATCCTCAAACGGAAGGTGGAGGAGCACAAGGTCTCTAACATCCACCAGCTCCGTGATGTCATCATGGAGGAGTACAACAGGACTCCAGTGGAAACCTGTGAAGCTCTGGTGAACTCCATGCCAAAGAGGGTTAAGGCAGTGCTGGGAAATAATGCTGGCCACACAAAATATTGACACTTTGGGCCCAATTTGGACATTTTCACTTAGGGGTGTACTCACTTTTGTTGCCAGAGGTTTAGACATTAATGGCTGTGTGTTGAGTTATTTTGAGGGGACAGTAAATTTACACTGTTACACAAGCTGTACACTCACTACTTTACATTGTAGCAAAGTGTCATTTCTTCAGTGTTGTCACATGAAAAGATATAATCAAATATTTACCAAAATGTGAGGGGTACTCACTTTTGTGAGATACTGTATAATAACTGCTTTTATTAATAAAAGCATTGTATAGTATTGTATAAGATGTGCAGGTGAGTTTATCGACATATGTAATGTGCATGATATACATACAGTAATATACAGTGTATGTATCACCCTTCTATGAGTACACAACTATAGCAATGCTGCTATCTAGTGGAAGACATACACATAGTTAAACATTATTCAGAAATTTGTCCATGCAAAACTGTCATTCAACATTCAGAAATATTTTACTTTGGATTATCATTATTATGTACTAGAACATTTTCAACTAGGCTTGACAGACTTCTGAGTTGTTTAGTACACAGACTCAGAAGCTGTTAGAGAACTGATACATGTTGATTATTTTTGCCAATTGGCACAGCTGTATAAGCGAGAATATTACTTAGATCAATCACACGGATTTTCTATCAGTCCAGTATGTAGAGAATAATAATTCAATTATTTAAATTATATATATATATATATATATGTTTCCTCCCCCATGTCCAAAGACATGCATGGTAGACTGATTGGCGTGTCTAAAGTGTCCGTAGTGTATGAATGAGTGTGTATGTGATTGTGCCCTGCGATGGACTGGCATCCTGTCCAGGGTGTACCCCGCCTTGTGCCCCATGCTCCCTGGGATGGGCTCCAGGTTCCCCCGTGACCCTGAAAAGGAGTAAGCGGTTGAAGATGGATGGATGGATGGATATATATATATATATATATATATATATATATACTGGCACCCTGTCCAGGGTGTACCCCGCCTTGTGCCCGATGCTTGCTGGGATAGGCTACAGGTTCCCCCGTAACCCTGAAAAGGAGTAAGCGGTTGGAGATGGATGGATGGATGGATGGATGGATGGATGGCTATATATATATATATATATATATATATATATATATATATATATATATATATATATATATCACTGTACATATACTGCCTTTGACATGCAGTCTTGCCCACATTCAACCTTAATAGGTCACATCTGTTCACTTTGAGCTGCAGTAGTTGCTATGGTTATCTACTTAGATTGTGTCTCTATGGCAACCAAACTTCCTTGACCCTAAAAAAATACAAAATAAATAAAAGCTCAAACAGTAATGTAGCCTTCTGTGTATTCCTGATTCCTGTATTCCTCATGTCGACTGTTCCTGGGATAGTCTCTGGAGCCACTGCCACCCTGACCAGTGAAGCAGTTACTGACGGAGGAATGAATCATATTTTATTTTACCCGTTTCAGTAGATCGGCCTCTACACATTATTATAAGCTATCAAATCAATTATTTTACTCATTTCAAGCTTTAAATGAATGTATATTGGTACATACTGTCATTTTGCTTCTTTCTTGAAATATAAATAGAAATTGATCTGCCCATAGAACGTATATCAAGCTTGAAATTCGTAGGAAAATATTCATAGCAATAGGAAAAGCAAGATAAATGTAACTATATTCAAGAAATATTAACTTAATAAGTACCAGTTTTTGCAGTATAGTTGAAAATGAACACAATTTTAACGTATTTGGGTTCAAATGCAAAGAGGGGTGGAATAAACAACAGGGGTGGATATTAACCGAGCCCCTACAGAGTCCAAAAGCAGGCAATAAAGTGTGTGTGTCTATCCATTGAGCTGTACTGTGGGGGAAGGGTATGCCCACAGAGTCAATTACCCCTTTTTCAGTGTGGGCCTGGAGTTCACGCTCACTCTATTGACGCTTTCACACTGCCAGAACACTCAGACGCTGTTAACCTCCTACTACACAGGCAGATCTTTATGGGACATTAGTACAGATGAGAAGAAAGAAGAGAAATGCAAGAAGAAGGAAGAGTGAGAGCAGGCTTTGGCATTCAGCTTATGTGTTACACATGCAAGTGTAATTCAGCTTGCATGTGTAACCACTTCAGGTAATTCTCCATCCTACTGAGAGAATGTCTGTATGTAGGACAGACAGCAAGAACAAAAAGTGTGTGATGATTTATGTACTTCTACAAAAGGATGCTTTTGAGTAGGTATTCAGTGCATACTGCAGCACTCCGTATGTTTCAGTCGAAGGCTTTTTGACCAGTTTTGACCTTTTGGTGAATGGTGTGGGGGTAGGGAAGGGGAGGGTCTTGTTGGGGGGATGGGGGCAGGGGTCAGTCGGTGCGGGTGTGTGCAAAATCACTTATTAAGCAGGACTACATTCTTGACTGAACATGTGTGTATACTGTAGTATAGCAGAGTTATATTGAGTAGATATCACTGTGTACTCTACACTGACGTCAGTCCAGATGTGTAGTGACCCCTTACACGCACAAGTGTACATGATCCATGATGTCATGATGCATCTTCTACTGTCAAACTCGGAGGAGATGACTGTGTGCTAAAACAACATACAAACACACTCTGGCATAATTAGTCCAAACAGAGTTCATCTCCTCCTTAGGCACTGGCTAGTCACAATTTAATTATGAAACTATTTTAAGCATTTTACACATTGGTAACTAGATTTTTTGAATCTGTCTGGTTCTTTATTGTACTTCCTTTTTTGGGCCATTTTATACATTTTTATATCAATTCGGCTGAGTAAAACTAATCCATTCAGCTGCCTTCATAACAGCTTTAAATGCTAGACAGACAATTAGCAAGAGGGCCCCCCCCCCCATATTACAATCTTGCTAGTCCTGTGAATGTTAAACTGTAAGATCTTGCACTCCTTTTGAAACTGTAGTTTTATCTGAAGGTGTTCGATCTTCTAAAGAACCCTCATACTGTGGTAGTAAAAAGGAAGACGTTACAACTAATAATATAATCATGATCTAAAGACATTTTAATAGCATGGATTGGGTCAAAGATGAGATGTCTTTTCTACATAAAAAGAGTCTTTATTTTATAGAAAATTATTAATATGCATAAATATTTGTCTTTCCATTCTTAGTTGTTTCTGAGTTTACAGCAATTAATAATTAATGGAGAAATAACACCACTGTGTCTGTATTTTGTGTGTTAGTGTCTATATAGAGCAAACCCTCCTCCTCGGACTACTTGTATGAGATGGCCTTGATTCACACATAGCACAAGGCTGTGAGTCAAGTGTGTGTGTGTGTGTGTGTGCGTGCGTGTGTATGTGTGTGTGTGTGTGTGTGTGTGTGTGTGTGTGTGTGTGTGTGTGGTGGCGAAGGCCAGTCAAGAGGTTTAAAGAGGACAGAGCCTTGTTGCCTTGACGACAGCTACACTTTGTCTGTCCAATGTCTGTGACACACACAGACACTCACACACACACACACACACACACACACACACATATACACACACACACACACACCTCTGAATGAACTAGAGTTTTTCTGACAATAATTTCTGATTTAGTGTTTTTGGGCTATAGCATGTAATAACTGCGATGTTGATGATAATACCAACAGCTAGAATTACATACTGTACATACATCTTATTGTATTTTTACAAAGACACTTAAGTGAAGTCTAAGTCTTCCCTGCTAAGTCTTTGCTGCTGTATGTGGAAATATGTGAAATATGTGGAATATTCCATGGACTGTGTATTGGAAAAAAAAAACATGGTCACAGACATACTGTATACATATCAGGACTATATGTCATTGCTGGTGAAATGATGCATTTTAGCATTGATTTTTCCTTAACCCTTGAGCTCAAATTTTATTGGATGGCCTACATATAGAAACATTAAATATCAATTTCTGTTATATAAAGTAAGGGCTAGTGAATAGTAGCACTGTGTCAGTTATAAAGAAGTCATTGCCATATCTGTCATTTAAATTAGCTAGACTATTTCATGGTTCCCTAGTTTAAGAATTTTGAATAAATGATTAGTGAATAAAAGGGATATTCTTGACCATATCATTAAGATAAAGGGTATGAGTGTATGTATATGAAAATGTGTAAATGCTATTTATGCATGTGTCAATAGTGCCACTATAATTATATAGCTATAATTTAATATTTTACTAAGTAGCCTTTATTTTTGTCTTAACAAATCTTATTTTCACTATAAAATTCGATCCCGCCTTTATCTTAAATGAGCACATAGGTGCTGCATGTTTTTAAATGACCTTTTAAAAAACATTCCCTTTTTTGTAGTCCTTAATTACAAGAGCCATCAAAAATGCATGAACGCAAAAGTTCTACAGGTTTACTGAGAACTGTAGCCTGTTTGTGTTATTTTATGTGAATAAACAACATACATTCATTCAACTTCTGCATCCTCTTTATCCTGGTTTTGGTCGCAGTGGAACATTAGGCTTGGGGCAAGAATACACCCTATCTACCTACCTACCTACCTACATACCTACCTATCTATCTATCTATCTATCTATCTATCTATCTATCTATCTATCTATCTATCTATCTATCTATCCATCCATCCATCCATCCATCCATCCATCCATCCATCCATCCATCCATCCATCCATCCATCCATCCATCCATCCATCCATCCATTTGGACAAGCACACATTTGGTCATCTTTGACACAGTGCTTATTAATAAAGTTGATACTTGAACAAAAGCACATGGAAAATTAGCTTTTTCAATCATTTATTCAACAGAAATATCAATAGATGTGATCATCTTCTGTGGAAAAAGTAAGTGCATCCTTATTGTGCTCTTTAGCAGAAAGAACCACCAGGCTTTCTGGAATTTTTGACCACGCTTCCATGCAATATTTTTTCAGTTACAAGATGATTGAGGGTTTTCTTGCATGTACTGCCCGTTTAAAATCCACCCACAACATGTAAATTAGGGCTTTAACTGGGCCATTCCATAACCCTCTAGTGCTACTTTTTGAGCCATTCCTTGGTGGATTTGCTCATGTGCTTAGAATCATTATCCTGTTGAAAGGTCCACTTTCGGTTCAACTTTTACGTGTGGACAGATGGCCTCACATTGTCTTCAAGCACTCTTTGTTATGATGCAGATTTAATATTTGAATAAATGAATGCAAGCTGTCCTGAGGCAGTGAAACAACCCCAACTATAACATTTCCACCACTGTGCTTAACAATTTGTATCAGGTGCTTCTCCTGAAAAGCTGTCTTTGGTCTACACCAAACATGTCTGCTGTTACTGTGGCCAAACTACTCTATCTTTGATTCATTTGATTATTCCAAAAGTCATGGTCTTTGCCTGTATTCTCAGTGGCAAATTGTAGTCTTGCTCTAATGTTCTTTTTAAGACAGCAAAGGCTTTTTCCTGGCATGCCTTCCTGGCATCTTTGAAAATGTTCATACTGGCTAAGATAGAAAGGTATCAGATCACACAGTACATCACAGCTTGCTATATATGGGGCTGTGTAGCTGCAGAGTGGTTAGAGAACCCATGCTGACCCCTGTTCACCACCGAAAGTGCCTACAAAAATCATGTGAGCTTCAGAACTGGAGCATGGAGCAATGGAAGAAGGTGGCCTGGTCTGATGAATCATGTTTTCTTTTACATCATGTGGGCATCTGGGTGCTTGTGTATTGCTACCTGCAGAAGAGATGACACCAAGATGCACTATGGGAAGAAAGCACGCCGGTAGCGGAAGTGTGATGCTCTGGGCAATGTTCTGCTTCGAAACCTTGAATCCAGGCATTCATTTTGACACACATCACCTACCTAAACATTGTTACAGACCAAGCACACCCCTTCATAGCAACCGTATTCCCTAATGGCAGTATCCTCTTTGAGCAGGACAATGCGCCCTGCCACACTGCAAAAATGGTTCAGGAATGGTTTGAGGAACATGACAAAAAGTTCAAGGTGTTGACATGGCCTTTAAATTTCCCAGATCTCAGTCCGATCGAACATCTGTGAATGTACTGGACGATCCAACTGTAAAATGGACATTTTTTCATTAAAAAACATTATAAATGTTTATAAACTAGTTTTATAACATAACATATTTAGCCATAGTTTTTTAATTATTGTAATAATAATTTGGTTATTATTGTCACTTGCTGTGTTATCCACATCATACACATAATAAGAGCAATATAAGACCAGAAAAGTTTTTCAAACTAGTTCTGTTTACTATGGGAGCATGAGTGTGTCCAAGATGTAGTGAAAAGTGTGTGTCCACAAGGAGGCAGTGTTGATGTTGTCTTATCACAGCAAGGCAGAACAAGCCTCATGCCCTTATGCTAATAGCTCCATTTAACACTATTATTCAAGTTCTCAGCTCACAATTGCTCTGACTGACAAACTTACAGTATTAATTACATTCTGTGAACACAGTTGTCAAAGTTTGATTAAGAATTTTCCATCATTAAGACATTCATCTTTATCCTCTGCTAGTAGTTTGGTCAAAGGCGACCTCATGACTGTCAGAGTACATGCTGTGTGCTGCTGGAGACTTTTCAGTGGGAACATTGAAAAACAAGGGTAGTGACAAATCTAGATCAGTGACTCGTAAGACTGGTAAGAGAGAGAGAGAGAGTATACAGGGAGTATATATTACCATTAGAGAGAGAGAAAGAGAGAGAGAGAGAGAGAGAGGGAGAGCGAGAGAGAGGGAGACAGAGGGATATATGGAGATATATAGAGATAGATATAGAGGGACTGGGCATGAACTGAGGAAAAGTTCAGAAAGTAAGAAGAATGGAAGAAAATTTAATTTAAAGATTAAATTTCAAATCCCCTAAAAGATGCCCTACCTACTTCCACATTCATAACCAAAACATTACTGCCAAATGTCAAATATATATTGCATATGAATGTGTATTTTGCTATTAACTCAAGAAATCCGGAAATATAAAGAATTCACATCATTAAAGTCCATAAATAAAGTTATGTGTAATAAAGTGGAAGGACCCAGGAAAAAAGTGTTGAACACGCTAAGAAAAAACAATTCTCTAAGACAAGGTAAGGCAAGGAACTAGCTGATGTCCAAAAGTAATTATACCTCCTATCTTTGTAAATGAATTATCAGCTGTATTAGTAAATTGATGGTCTATAAAAAGGCTTTTCCCTACCAAGGTGTCACATAAGAAATATCTCATGATGGGTAAAAGCAAAGAACTCTCCCAAGACATTCACAGCCTTATTGTTGCAAAACATATTGATGGAATCAGATACAGACATATTTCAAAACTTCAAAAGCACTATTGGGGCTATTATCTGCACGTGGAAGCAACATCACTCCATTATCAACCGACCATATACAGGACCTCCTCACAAGATTTCTAACCAGGGAGTCAGAAGAAAAGTCAGAAGAGTAGCCCAAGAGCCAAGGACCACTTGGAAAGAGCTCCAGAAACACTTGGAGGCAGCAGGTGCCATCGTAACAGAGAAAACAATAGGCAATGCATTCCACTGCTCAGGCTCACACCACAAGACTCCATTACTAAAGAAAAGGCATGTTGAAGCTCGTTTAAAGTTTGCTACAACTCATTTGGACAAGCCTATTAAATACTGGGAGAGTGGAGTCTGGTCAGATGAGAGCAAAATTTAACTTTTTGGCTACTTCAATCCAATTGAGCAAGATTTAAAGACAATATGATTAGAAGAACGGGCCAAAATCACACCTGAATACAGCGGCTGATTAATTTCTTCATACAAGAAGTGTCTACAAACAAAGGCTGCTCCACTAAATATTAAATAAATTTCACTTAGCGTGTTCAATACTTTTTTCCTGTGTCATTCCACTTTATTACACATAAATTCATTTATGGACTTTAATGTTGTGAATTCTTTATATTTCCGGATTTCTTCAGTTAATACTGTTGTGTGGTGAAAATTTCATGTGAAGTTCCTCATAGGGAATAAATTTACTGAATACTCAATACTAATTTCCCCCACTGTACAAATATATATACTCTGTGTGTGTGTGTGTGTGTGTGTGTGTGTGTGTGTGTGTATGAGAAATATATGTTTCATACACTGTATATGCACATGCACATATGTGCCATGAGCTGGTGTGTCAAGCTGCTTCGCTAACTCTTCAAGATAAACATTCGTGGCAGCTGCTGCCATGGCAACACCATTGTGCTCTCCCCCTTTGCCACTCCCCTCCCCCCTTCTCTCTCTCTCTCTCTCTCTCTCTCTCTCTCTTGGCATCTTTGAGTCACTCCCCCTTTTTCCAGTGCTTTGCGCTCCACTCAGTGCCCATGTCAGTGTAGACTAATAGAGTGGAGGGTTTGGAAGGAGCTCTGTTGGATGGAGGAGCAGATGAACCACTTTGTGACTTAAAAAGTCAAAATAACAAAAAGTATTGTTTTGAGAGTTGGAAGATGAATGAAAACACCCAGTCCCATCTGAGGATGGAGGCTACAGACAGACTAAATGGGCTCGGAGGAAAAAGGAGGAAACCCAAAAAGGTAAACAGCAACTCCGCTCGGGAGCAGTCGGTTTCTGGAATGGATGTCTGCACACTCCACTTTGAGTGTCGAAGTACAGGGTTTTCCTTTAATGAAATGATGAATCACTTTTGGTGTGGTTGATCAACACCTGTTATGTTGTCAGGAATCTTTAGGAAATGGTTCAGTTATATTTGAATTAGTGGCATGGTGTTTAAAAGTAAATTTAAGACAGTTAGTAATGGAGCAGTAGGTCAGAGGGAATTCAGGGAACTCACCGTGTTGTTTATGCTCTGCTGAGAGATTCATTTCAAGGCAGCACTGCCTAATGCTTTCCCATGAGGCTGACTGGTAGGCAGGTGCCATGCTGTGTGTGTGTGTGTGTGTGTGTGTGTGTGTATGGGTGGGTGTGTGGCTCAATGCCCAGATGTTATTATTTCCAGGGCGTTTGCCTTAATGAGGATTCTGTTCTGGGAATAAAGATGCAGTGACAATAGATAATTGTGTGTGTGTGTGTGTGGGTCCAAAAGAACTGCTGATCATATTGTTCCTCCCTGTGTTTATTGCTACATATCCTCCAGAGTGTACTTCCTTGCCTCTTTCTCTATCTGTGGTTAGATTAATACATGTAAGCCACTGCTTTTCTATATTGAGCATTTCTATAAAAATTCTGATACATTAAACGGTGGCTCTAACAGACTCCTACTCTTGTATTATGGAATGTCATGAAGCACCTTTGTTCCTCATGGTGGTGATCAGCTCTGAATATGGGGCGGGTCCACGTCTCTTTGTGTTTGTTATCATACATATCACCTCTTCTTGACTTCTAAAAGTCAAGAGTAAATAAGGCATTTTGTGTGATTCTGTAAGTGTTGAGGGCATTGGGGTGTGGGTGTTTTGTTGAGGTGGGCATGAAAGAACGTGTTTATTGTCTCTTGCACCTGTGCATTAATGCATAATTACTCTTGGAAGATAATTCATAGTGCATTCATAGATAATTGCTGCTAGGAAATATTTGATATTTCCATGTATGGATCTTTGTTTCTATGTATGATCTCATCGACAATTCCACATCCAGTGGATCTCATGAACCAATCGATCTAAAGCTTAGTGGATTGGTTAGAGTCCTAGTGACTCATCACATGATTTATAATTGTGACCTGAAATATTATTAGCGACGCTCTCATAAACAATACCGTTTTTAAAAGAAGGGATGGAAAGTGTGGTAATTCCTGCCTTCAGACTTGTACATTATAAATTATTATTGCGTATTGTTTGTTCATTTATTCTGCATAAAATACAATAATTGTATTCTTTCACATCCCCCAGTGTTCTGAAAGCATCATATTAACAAGACATTTTCAGCTAATAATACAGCGTGTCCCATAATTCCAGCATCAAAGGAGGAAAAAAAAGGTAAACAGAAGCTTTTTTAAAAAATATATATATTTATTTAAATAGAATTTGCGCAAAATATATCTACCATTTTTCTCGATTCCTATGAGTCGGATGATTTGGATTTGTTCTTCCTTAGCTCTGCTCAGATACAACATGGTCTGTTAAAGTATGACGTTAAAATAACATTATGATGCGGGACTTAAGGGACACCTTGGTAGTTTCCAGTTTGTAAAAAATCTAACCAAACCCCCCCCCCCCCCCCTCCTCCCCCCCCCCCTTCTCTCTCTCTCTCTCTCTCTCTCTCTCTTGGCATCATTGAGTCACTCCCCCTTTTTCCAGTGCTTT
>JAFFST010052918.1:198473-209743 GCA_022414735.1 Noturus placidus
CCCCCCCAAAAAAAACAAACAAACAAACAAAAAATCCCAAAAGCAACAATCACGGCCGCAATGCAGAAACAATGGCTTTAAGCTGAATGAGCACACTCTAGTTTATCCAGATTGTCTTTCTTGATGCAGAGGGCAAAGAGGGATCAGTATTTGAATTATTGATATGCCCTCCCCCACTGAACCCTCCACAGCCTCGGGGGCAAGGAGACTGGGGGTTAATCAGTGCACAAGAGTAGGGTGGAGTACTGTTTCTCTGTGTGTAGCACTAATAATGGAAGGAGGGACAGCGTTTAGCACAAGTGCACAAGTCTACTAGTTTTTACTGGCATGAATTTACACAGTTCAGCTCTTGAGTGGCCCATTTAGACCATACTGAGCTTATCTGGCTCTAAATATCATTAAAAGAATAAAAGTTCATGTCATTTCCTGAACATGTCAGTGTTTACATGTAAAATAAGATACACTGTCGCTGACAAATGCCCAGTAGTTTCTACACTAAAATGAATTATGTTTATGTGCAGCACATTAGCTCAGCAGGTAGTGTCGCCTCTTCAGAGCTCCAGCGTCCTCTGTTCCATCCTGAGCTTGGTTACCTGTCTGTGCAAAGATTCACATATTCTCCCCATGCCTGTGGGTTTCCTCCAGGTGCTTCAGTTTTCTTCGACTTCCCAAAAAAAAACATTCCTGTAGATGCCTGTAGATTGGTTACATAAAATTGGCACTATTGTAGATGTAAATACGTGTGTGTGTGTGTGTGTATTGTGCACTGCAATGAACTACCATTCCATCCAGGGTGTATTCCTGCCTCACACCCAGTGTTGCTAGGATAGACTCAAGATCCACTGCAAACCTTGATCAGGATAAAGTAGTTACTTAAGATGGATGAATAAATGAATTATGTTTATTGTTGTGGAATATCATTGATTCCAACCCGATCTAACAGGAAAACGTATATAGTAACTCAAGCGAGAGATTCGCTTCCATATTTTCCAGTCTTTCAGTTGTACAGTAATTGACTGCAACACTTTCAGAACAGCTGGAAAATGCTTTAGGCGATCTTCTTGAAGGCATGCATAATTAAGGAGCAAAGTATAGGTGATTTTCTTTCATCTCTTACAGCATGACGTTCCCAGGGGGCCGCTTAGCACTTTAGTATATTGCACTCAAAGCAGTCTACACTCAGCAGCAGGTTTAAAGGCTGATGAAGATGTTGCTGACGAAGAAACTCTTGCTCTGATGAACACTGTAGAAATGTAGAGTGCCTTTATCTCTGGCTCGAGTCATCGCTGAGAAAAATAAGGATTCAGATAATAGGTTGAAGTATGTGCAACTCTGCTCAAAATGTGCAACATAAGTATAAAATTTGTATTGTCATACTAGAGTTTTAAGCTAACACACTGCCAGGACCCATCATGTGGGTCTAGATTAGTCTACTGAAGCTACTGAATAATTTGGTGTAGTTACTCAATATTATGATGTAAGATAAATAACCGAATAATAAGCTCGGAATTTAAGGGTCAATACCTACCTAATTTCATGTACAGGACTTCTAAATATGCAATTCTATCCTCAGCATCCTCAATTTAACTACTTGCAAACAAGAAACCGATGATTATGTTTTTAAACTGAACATCTGAGACCAAGCCATCTCACTAGTGTGATAGAACATCTGCCTTCTCACTAGTGTGAATGATTTGCTGTAAATAATT
Organism: Noturus placidus; assembly: GCA_022414735.1. Lineage (NCBI taxonomy): Eukaryota > Metazoa > Chordata > Actinopteri > Siluriformes > Ictaluridae > Noturus > Noturus placidus. Next base: position 200,183 of record JAFFST010052918.1, read on the forward strand.
CCTTTTAAGTTTGGGGAAATGGAGAGCTTGAAAACTGGCGGGATGCAGTGATAGCGTGAGTCAATCCTAATTGGAGAAAAGGTATCGATCGACACTGCAGAATTTACTAGGCCACAGACGGGACTGATTTAATTTGCTTTACTAACTTATTCAGCCTAGATCTTGAAACTTACCGTATGGTGCAGTGAAAGGAAGTCCCATCTTCGAATGCACCATATTAAAGTTCAATATTAAAGCCCCAGATTTTCATTTTTATTTTTAATATTATCCTTCAAGTGAAACATATCAGGATATGGTTAGATTGTAAATAAGAGTTAATTTATTATTATGCTTCACCTATGATCTTGTTTTCTGCAGGGTTATAATCGTATATATCGATCGTTTGAAAGCTTGTTCCTGTACTGTTTGAAACTGTAGGAGATGTGTTTCTGGCTTTGAGCTTTGCAAAAGTATTACAGTTGATCCAAAAGGCGTGAAAGGAAACATGCAGTTCTTGAAGTTGTTGCCATGCATGTGGCCCATTTTTGGTCTGTACTCACTGTGAAAGCATTGTAAGCATTGTAACACCGTGTAAGGTGTTTTTCTTTATTGAAGGTATGATCTCTTGTTTCACTGAGAAACAGCAAAGCACTACATGAAGTGTGAGTTGCTGGGAAGTCATGTCTTTCAGAAAGCAGTAATAGTCATGCAAGCTTCCGGTCCCTTCTGTTATCTGTCTGGAAAGTTGCTGCTCTGGTTGTGCAGCAGCTCATTTATATCTGTCTTCATGTCATTCTGTACTGTATAGTTGACCTGTTCAGATATAGTAGAATTGCCCACACCCTTTTTTTCTTACATTCTTGGTTTCTTATGAACACAGAGTGAAAACAGCTAACTGGACAATCTTCACTAATACTGAACACTGCATATTCACATTCATAGTGAGAACTGGGCGCACAGTGGGTGGGGCTACATGTCTGCGTGTCTGTGCTTGTTTACCGGCTATGCTGTCTTGACCATCTCACCATGATGCCTCCCTGAGGCGTCTTCTGGAAGGCAAATAGTAACACAGATGGAAAATACCCATGAACCATAATCTGTTTGCATGGCAACAAAGTGGTGTAGAAAAACAAAGACAAGAGATCAAATCGCATCTAAATCAAGTTTTTCAACTATTTGTAGTTTTCTGTGTGCTTGCCATGTCACATGAAACAAGAATATAGAGACGTCCAGATGCAATTGCCCCATGTATGCTCTCCTACATTAGACAGGGTGGGGCCCTGTAACCTAGACAACAGTCATGCTCAGTGAGGATTGGTCCATAACGTGGCCCATCGTAAAAGGACGGGGGTAGAAGATTGAGTGAGACAATCTAAGAGGAGGAGGCGTGAAGGAGATATATTGATCACCGATGACATGATTGCACGCACTCTGGCTAGAAATTCATCTAATTTGAAATTCATGCCCAAACCTAGAGAGAAGGAGATACAGAGAGAAAGAGAGAATGAGAAGCCCCACCCTATTTATGAACAATGCCTTTGTCTGAAGGCAGAGATACAGATAGATATAAGAGAAAACTACAGACTGTGGGAATCAGCAGTGTGCAGATTCGTAAGCCTTGTTTTGTGTATCTAAAAAGAGAGAATTTACTTAACGTATAACCATCAATCTCGCAACACCCCAAAAAGCAGCTAGTGATTCGAACCTGCGGAGACCAGCTGAGACCAATTAGGCCAGCCATGCTTTTATAGAGGCGCACATTTAATACCCCTTAATGACAAGAGTCACATGGAGGCCGATGTTCACGCCCAACTGCGTTTACTTTTTGTTGTTGTTCATTCAAGTGTATGGCTTTGTGTCAGTCGTAGCATTATTAATTGTTTAAATGAACACAAATGTTTTTGTTTTAAGTAACTTTGTGAATGGGGTGTGTGAATTACGGCATTGTAATGCATTAGTGCAAATTCATTAGAACAAATGAATAATATATGATAATGTTCTCCGAACAGAGGCAGCTGGTATAAATGGACTAACAGGGCTAATCCCTCTCCACCCCACTTTCAAAGATAAAAAGATGACAGGCTTCATTTTTGGCGTCCATATTAGATTATTTGCTGTTAACTAATGTCAGGTTATTATGATCTTTTGTGGAACTGAAAACAAGAGCAACAGCACCACCAACATTTATAAGACAAATATACAGAATGATATGAAGAAGTGGGGCTCGAATTGATTTTGTTTGTAGCCCAGACTGTATATTAGTCACAGTTGTGTCAGGTGTATTGTCTGACTCCTAGGACAATAATGTACATATTGACATATTTTAGCTTTGCTAATCAATTAAACTCCTTCATCTAAAGGCGAGTGAATGAAAAGCCTAAGGAAGGACAATGAATAAACTCAGAACTGCTTTTGTACTGTTCAGGCCTTCCTTGAAGTTCCTGTGAAATGGCTTGACAGTTGATGCTGCCATATTTCCTTTTGAAACAGGAAGTCAGAGTGATGAAGTGTTGATGTGCTTAATTGATTTTACAGTTGTTCAGCCAAGTAGCTAAATGTGAAATGTGAAAAGTTTAACTAGGGCCTTTTTCTTTCAACTGTGGATTCGCCTAAGCCTGTGAACATGCCCCAGATCAGTGGTGACCAACCCTCTTCTTTAAGATCTACTTTCCTGCAGGTTTCATCTCCAACCAAAATTTAACACACCTGTTGTAGTTAATCAAGAACGTCTTATGGCAATGATTACATGGCCAGGTAGGCACGATTATGGTTGGAATTTGACTGTATGCAACAGTGACGAAGAGCTACAGGATCATCACCACGAGGCATCTGATACATGGTAGTGGTTGGCTTATAGCTAAAGGGTTAGGCTTAGTTACATACTGATTAACTTGATCAAATGATCTTACTAATAGAGAAGTCCAGACAATGCATACAGATGGGAATTACATTCTCAATTAGGTAGCAAGACATTCTTGGCATTAAAGACTCCTCTGTAAAGTGCCTGTACCGTGTTTGAAATGAATAAACCAAGGGATGGTTGGAAAGGAGAACAAACATGAACCAAGTTCATAAAGCATAAAGCATAAAGCAAGACACACCCCAAGGGCAGGATATAAATACATTCTAGAAAGCATTTCTTTGGACAATTGGTTTAAATCTGATTTTGATCGCATACTGAATGTAGTGACCGTTTGACAGAATGTCAGATTACATACATACAACACAAACAGCACTTCTACAATCTGATCTCTAATTCCTCTGGCAAAGCTTAGATTGATCGTAAATGTTCACAAGGGGGTGGGCACAGCCAAGCATGTTCTCTCTCTCTTCCTCTTTTCAGTTTAAGCCTGTCTTCTTGTTTCCATGGCACCTGCGTTTGCCATCCTGTCGCTACATTCCAGAACAAAAACTCATCTAGTCTGAGTGAATATGAAAGCATTTCTATGCCTGTCCAGACTTCAAGTCTATCTTTAGTTTTTATGGTTTTTTTTTTAGTTTACTATTTCTATTAACTGTGGATTGTGACACTCTGGACTTACTTTATCAACTGACAAATTTCATCCTGAAATCAATGACTAAAATATCATGAAGTGACCTGAATTTTTGCAAAGTGAAATGAGTTTATATAATGATCTGGCCCTGAAGCTTAGTTACACTGTAAGATTCTTTTGTTACACATGTATATTAAGGTGCTACATGTTTCATGTAATGGGATTTTGTGGATTTTTGCAAAAACTGTAATAAGCTGTCAGCTGTAAATGGCTCAAGTTAATAACAGTGAATTCTACAGCATGATTTCAGTCTAGTCAGTTTCCTATACTTTCAGTGACACTGAATTATTTTTGCCAAAAGGAATGCCAAAAAAGTACCATAAAAATGTCTGGTGAAATTATGTGCCAGACTTATACTGGGGATAAATTTCTTTCTATGTCCGTGTGCTTGTGTGAATGAGGGGGCATTCATCAGATCGGCTGCTGCTTCTACAAAGGAGACTATCAATATTTCAGGCTTATTCACAGTATGAAATCAGTTACTGGAAAAAAATATGAAAGCAGAACTAAGACATATTTGCTGAATGTTATCTTGTGAATTTCTAATTAAATGGCTTCAGCTTCACTTGTCAATATTTGTTCCTTTACACCGTTTTGCCTTCATGACTGTTCAGTAATTTACAAAATAATGGAAAAATGGGCAATTCAGACCAAATCAATGGTATGCCATGGTAGTAAGGGATTCAATGCTTAAACTACTGTTGTTCAAAATAATGAAATTAAAATATTTTTTCGCATATATGTTTTTTTTTTTTTTTGTTTTGTTTTTTTTTTTGTTCTTGTCCCAATAAATTTATATTTAGGTTTGTTTTAGGGTCAAATTTGTATTTCTACAATACATCCCATACCTTTTACATGCATATTAAGATGAAGACTGCTGGTTGTTCCTATTTCTAGTTATGAATCCTTCTCTGTCAATTATATGACATTGTTTGAAGAACTAATTAAAGCCACAATGCACTGCCTTTTGCACGGCCATTTCAAGCAGATGAGCTTCTCTAAAGGTATAAATAACTAGAACCATGCAGCAGACATCTGTTTTGAAAGTGATTCACAGTTATTCTTACACCTAACATGCAAACAGTTATGTATGTCATGTATGAAATAATATTAAGAATATTTATATTTGTTGTCGGGGAAATGCTGTGAATAGACGAATAGGCATAAATGGGATTACTCTGTTTTATTAGGATGTGGTGGTGATTCACTGTGATTTGTATTAGATTAATAACACATTCATGCACATTGATGTGCACAGGGATTATTGTATATTATAGACAGTAATTATATACTGCACATGAAATGAGAAATGAGTTTAATTCTGAAACAGGACACTGTAATGATATATAGAAGCGATTGAATTATTAATACAGTGCTCCAACACTCCAGATCGCAATAATATGCACTGGTTTATCTGAAACTGTGTGCTTTTTTTATTGAATACACTATTACTTAATGCACTGTTGTATTAATATTATGTATCGTAGGCCAGGGAGAATGAGAGCAGTGAGTGAGAACTCATATTTATAAAAATGAGCTGGAGGTCTGGAAAGTGTCATTGATGTTCATGTTTGAAAGTTCTTTTCGTGCTTATGCAATTATTTGATCCTTTGAAATGTACAGGGTTCTTTACCCACTGACATTATGGACGTGTTCATTCATTGTCTTTAATCTCTTTTTATCCAATTCAGATTGCTTATGAATGAATTAATGGATTGGCACGGTAAGAGGCCAGTGTTTGAATAGCACTGAAAGCTTTTGAATAACAAGCTGTGGTTTTGTGTCGGTGATTCATGTTTGTTCCTTTAAAACAAAATATACACATGATGCTTGTGATGTAACCCTTAAAGTCCCTATGAAATCCAAATGGAAGTTTTGTGGTTTTAGTATGAATGTGTTAGCCTTGTCTAGAAGCTAGTGCACTATAAAACAAAGACAAAATTCTCATTTAGAAGATATATGCATTCAGAATTTACAATTTCTCTCAATTTTGATGACATCATTCTGCACTTCAGCTTCTCAGATCAAATGCTCTCTAGAATCTGAAGTGTCTTGCCCCAACATTATAAAAATCACCTTAAAAATTATTGGATATTTATAAAAGGGGAGGAGCCACTCGATATGTCCCACCCTGACGCCCGTTTTAGTGGAAATTACGTCAACACATTGAATAATGCAGCCCGTTTCAAGGCACTTCACAGGGACTTTAAATGTGTTCCTCAGGTTACCAGTTCAATAATTTTTACCCTCTGTGTTGTTTCTTTTTCAGTTACACCCCAATATCCTTAGTATTCCTCAATCATTTTTTTTTTTTTTGAGGAAGCAAGGAAGGAAAATCGGCCATGCTCAGTGCGTGGAAGGGATGGCATACTGTACTCTCTGTTCCCTGTCAATCACAGTGACACTAGCTAGTCATGGGCATCTTTGAGCTCATGTTTGTGGAAGAGTGTAGACAGATGTCTCAGAGGATGGGGTCATTTTTAAATTTAAAGTTAGGATCAAAATATTTCATCATAGGATGAAAGTGATCAGTCAGAGTAACTTTGCATTGGTTTTCAATAATGATTCTCTTCCTATATCTCTGTAGAGATTGTTCCATAAAAGGCAAATTCAGAAAGCTCACTTTTAGATCTCAGAACATCTTTTCCACTGTTTTAAATGCATAAAGTTTCCAGTTCACAGTTTATGTAAATGACAGAAATGACAGGGATACCAAGAGAGATAAAAAAAAATTCTGGCAGCCATGTCTAATGGAATTGGATTTGTTTAAACTTTTTCATCTCTGACAGGATAGATGGTGACATTCACGCACACATTTCCTGATACACCAATCACAAACTGTTATAATTAGGCCTGCGTTATAACAGTCAAGGATACATTGTCACCTCACATATCTTGCTAGACAACACACACACACACACACACACACACACACACACACACACACACACACACACACAGATGTTCTTACTGTAAAACACATCATCTGTTTTACTGGAAAATATGGATCTCTGTATTATTGTATTCTGGTCACAGTGAAAATCCGCAGGATTCTTATACTCTACAGAATTGTGGTAGTAACTAGGTATTACTTATTCTGACATGTACATATACAGTATTCCATCTCATGAAGGCTGGGAAATGGGAAGTCCTGCCTAAATTGATTGATTACAATTCCATATCAGGAAAGCTCCCTTGCTTTTTTCCCCTCTTCTTTCTGTTCCTTCTAAAATTTAATTACTTTGGCTCTTGCACACATCTCCCTACTGAGCATGGTGTCTCGTTTTCTGTTTTTCATCCCTTGTTGTTTTAACTTCAGTTGTTATCGCTAATCAAATCTCATTTCCTGTATCTCTTCCCCCCTCCTATGTCTGTGTTCATTTACACAAGTTAGGTGTTTTAGCAAACTCATTTTCACGGCCTCTTTCTCATGATTATATAGTGATATAAAAAAGTATTTGGCCCCATCCTGATTTCTTCTGTATTTGTGTATATATGCACACACAATAATGTATATATAGTAAAAAGTTCTCATACTAAAAAGTTTTAGATCGTCAAACGAAATACAACATAAAACAAAGGCAGGCTGTGTAAACACACAATACAGTTTTTATTTAATTACTTTTACTGAAGCAAAAAAAAAAGTTATCCAAGACCCATCACCCATGTGAAAAAATAATTGCCCCCAGTTTTTTATACTTGAAATCCCGTTGTTCCAGCTTTAGCAGCAATAACTGCAACCAAACGCTTCCGATAAATGGAGATCAGACTGTCACTTATTTCTAGGACTAGGACTTGCTCCTACACAACTGCATAATCCAGTTGTGCTTGAGTTTCAATTTACAGACTGAAGACCGACAAGACATTTTCCTTTAGGATTTTCTGCTAAAGAGCAGAATTAATGTTTCCTTCAATTACGAAAAGTTTCCCATTGCCTGATTCAGACAAGTCTTACTGTTCTTCTGGGTTAGCAGTGGTTTTTACCTCGTCACTCTTCCATGGATGCTATTTTTGCCCAGTGTCTTTCTGATAGGGAAGTTATGAACAGCGATATTTATTGACGCAAGGTCCTCTGATGTTGTGCTTGGCTCTTTTGTGACTTGCTGAATAGTTGCTGTGCTCTTGGAGGAATGTTGGAAGGTCAGGCACTTCTAGGAAGGTTCACTACTCTACCGTGTTTTCCATTTGGAGATAATGACTCTCATTGTGGTCCTTTGGAGTCCCAGAGCCTTTGAAATAGCTTTGTAACCCTTCCCAGACTGATGTATTTCAATCTCCTTCTTCCTCATCATTTCTGGAATGTCTTTACATTTTTTGCATAGTGTACTTGTCAGGTAATGAAAGCAAAGATGGATGCAAGTGTAGGTAATGTTTAAAAAGAATCAAAACAAACCACAAAACAGGATCTATAGAACTTGTGGCAAAAACACAAAGACCAGGAAACAAACATAAAACAATGAAGATAACGCCGCAGACAACAATGGCAAAATAAGACAAACACAAGACAATGGATGCAGTTCAAAATGTGGTTTATGTACAAGTGATCATTAACCTTAAGCATGAATCAGGTGCAGACAATCATGTGACATGATCAGGTGAGGTGCAGTGGCTGCCGGGAATCGTAGTCTCTAGTCATTTTCCAGTAATCCATGCTGTTGAAAAAGTTCTATTGAAGTGCTGATTTGATTGAACAGGCTTTGCAGTAATCAGGCCTGGTTGTGTCTAGTCCAGCTGAACCCCATTATGAATGCAGTTTCATAGATTTGGGTAATTAGTATCTATGGGGGCAAATACATTTTCACACAGGGCCAGTTGGTATTGGATAACATTTTTGCTTCAAGAAATAACATTATGCTTTAAAAACTGTGTTTGCTCAGGTTGCCTTTGTTGCCTTAGATTTTGTTTTCATTTCTGAAACAATGTGAGAAATAGGGATGTGAAGTCAGGATGGGGCAAATAATTTTTCACAGCGATATATATATATATATATATATATATATATATATATTTTTTTTTTTCATATTGTTAGATGTAATCCAGTTACAGAGCCAGTTATGTAGCAGCAAGAAAACCATTTGCTCCAGTAATCCTATTTGTTCTGCTATTTTCCTCAATATCTCCTTTCTACCACCAAATGAGACAAGGACAGAGCTTAAAACCCCAGAGGCAAACCTGCTTTAGAGAGGCACGATAGCTTGCAGTTTTAAATTCAGTGAAGGATTATGAAACCCAATCTCCATAGTGCTTGACAAGGTTCATACTAATAGGCTCTTATTTCTTAAAGAACTCTTTGTTTGATTCATCACCTATCATCCCCTGTCAATTATTACTGATGAAACACTTAAATGAGTGAAACTATGAATTAAAATATTATTTGATGGGAGATCATTTGTGTATTCTGTCTGTGGTCCTGAGTCTCCGGTCCTGAACTTGCCCACGATAAAGTGCTTAATGAAATTATTGAATAAATAAAAAAACGAATGAATAAATAAATGAATTAATTAAAATGGAAAAAAAATAAATAATTCGGATCATTTAAAATGGGTAACTTTTTAGTCAAAGTGTTTTCCATTTTTACTTTTGAAGCATTCCCTACTAATTAGCACATTTCATCTCTCTTCTTTAATCGGTGCAATAAATGATTCATAAATGCTAATGATGCCATAGTATGTAACAGGATTGCTTTATTCTGGGGCAGAGCATTTGCACATACTGGTCCTGTCAGAGTGGTGTATTGTTGGCAAATTGTGATTAATGACTACAGAGCCCTGCGACAGTTTTGTTTCTTATTTAGAATGCAATGAACAACAAGAAAAGGCAAAAGAACCCTTTGTTATCAGATTCTCTTTGTTACTGGGTGTGTTGTGATCGTGCGCATGAGATATCATGGGACGTCTTATGTAATGGAGGATCTCTGTGGTGATCACGGTTTTACTAGAAATGGTTTCTGTGTCTTCAGCAATAGATCTACTATCACACCATTTTAAAGAGTAGCACATTTAGACCACATACATACATATATATATAT
>JAFFST010052920.1:22789-49451 GCA_022414735.1 Noturus placidus
ATATATATATATATTGCATCATATCAAAAAGTCCTTGAAGATAATGTGAGGCCATCTTTCCGAAAGTTGAAGTTGAACTGAAAGTGGAACTTTTCAACAGGATTATTATCTTAAGCACACGAGCAAATCCACCAAGGAATGGCTCAAAGAGAAGAAATGGAGGGTTACGGAATGGCCTAGTTAAAGCCCGGATTTGAATCCCATTGAAATGTTGTGGGGGGATTTGAAACAGGCAGTACATGTAAAACAACCTCAAACATCTTGCAACTGAAAGAATATTGAGTGGAAGAGTGGTTAAAAGCCGATGTCAGGGACTGGGGACAATTATGCCAAACGCCTACAAAAAGTTATTTCTGCTAATGGGTGTACTTACTTTTTCCACAGAAGAATATCACATCTATTGATATTTCTGCTGAATAAATGATTCAAAACTTCATTATTAGGCGCCGTATCAAAGAGGATCAAACCTCTGCTTGTCAAATATATTAAAAAAAGCGAACAATTCCCATGAGGTGTACTTATTTTTTTTCACATGACTGTAGTAAGAAGTAGTGATGCAGTACATGGGGGTTACTCTTAAGCTGTTGTAACTAGTTCCTAAGAACCCACTGCAGTTTGTCTTGGCACTGGCTTTATTTTCTAAAATACAGCAAAAATGCCTTAAAATTCTTGGAAATCTACACCCCCCAACCAAAAAAAAAAATAATTTGAATAATCAATAAATAAATCCAAAAGCTAATATTTATTCTCATGTATATTGTCTCATCTACAGTATACTGTTGTAACTAAGTGTTATTAGTAATGGATGGCTGGAATGCTGTGGTGCAGTATCATATCTTGTGTTATTTCATGTAAACACACTCAGGTCACTATGTTTCTGAGAATCAGAGAAGAGGAGCATTGCCAGGGAAAGGGAGTACAGACAGAAGCATCTCGAGGTCATGTGTAAGTGAGTTCACGCCACATGACTAAGATCTCCTGCTCGGTTATTGCACAAAATATTAAGATTTTACATGGGAAGATCTTTTCTTTGGAAGTACACGTAACTACCACTTTTACTGTAGACCATCATCATGATGTCATCACACACACACACACACACACACACACACACACACACACACACACACAAATACATATCTGTTTCCCCCAAAGAAACATTGACTACATGCGGTTTTTGAGTTCCTGAAGTATTGTTTCTGACCTGTAACATGTGCTTCTGAATAATAAATTGCATTATTATTATTATTATTATTATTATTATTATTATTATTATTATTATTATTATTATTATCATCACCTCGTCAATTTTAGCTGTTATTATTATTAATTATTATTATTATTATTGTTATTGTGGTTTCAGGAAAAAAAAATAGTTCTCACTGGTTTCACTCGCATGTGGAAATGCAAAGTTCAAGAGTTCAGCATATGATGGTGGATACACAATGCATGTTTCTTCTACTCTCTCGAGGCAGTCAAACATTTCTAGCACTTAGAAAAACCTCTGTAAACACAAGGCAACAATGCAGGGCTTTAGAGACACAAGCCGGCTTTGGTTTGGACCAACCGAAGCACGTCGGCATAGCTGGACTACGGCCTAACTTTTGGACTCTTAAACACGCGAACATGCCTCGCGTCAAGGAGAAGAAATGCTGGAACAACATCTCGATCCTGCAGCGAAGGTGTTAAAGTCGGCACTGGGTTGAAATGCAGAGAGAGGAATGTGTGTAGTGTAGGAGCATACAGTGAGGGCTCTGTGTGGCGCCTACACTACGCCTTATTGTGAGAAAGAGGCTCACAATTCGAAAAACTATTCCTGATTCCAGAGCCTCCTGATGATGATTACATGCTATGGGACTGTTCATATAGGTGTATATACACACCAGTGGAAGAAAAAAGAAAGCATAATAAATTGACGAGTGCGTAAGATGGGAATCATTAACATGTGTTTGTTTGGTTCTGTTCGCCTCGTGTAAAAACACAGGAAATGGCGATGCAGAAAAAGGTGCCATTTTTCTCCTTGCGTTTGTTTGAATGAATGTACAAGGCTTAGAAGGCATCCATTTTAGACTGTGCATGTGTACATGTGTGCTTGTGTGTGTGTGTGTGTGTGTGTGTGTGTGTACGTTTCCTGTACTCTGATTTCAGCTGACTGCACTTTTCCCTTCCAGACGGCAGACATTCCTGGACTGTGAGCGCCACAAGATACAAGGTGTGAGTATAGAAGTCACCTTTCAGCTCTTCAGAAATCATTTTTCAACCTCCATCAAAGCATACACCAGCGTCCGACGTGCACGGCCCTCACGTGTCTTCACCCACATGTGAAGACATGCACTTGATCACATCCTGTAATTAAATGAAATAAATACATTTTCATTGTTGTTACAGGCCTGAGAGAGTGAAGGTGGCTTCCTCACTCTAATAGTGAAGTCTCAGGTCATTGCTTCACTACAGGAAAATGGAAAGTACACTGTGTAATGCTGTAGCATCACTGGCTGTCAGATTTCAGAGCCAAGATTTCATAAGACACAGAAATACCAGCACTGACTGTTCATTAAATATACACTGTAATAGCTTGTAACTGAACTGAACAGATGTTTATGACTAGTTAAGGGACCTGCAGCATATTTATTGAGAATAGGGGAATTCATTACTGTATAGTTCATGGCCTTAGAAGATCAGGAACCTCAGTATCTTTTATACCAATAAGGGTTATTGAATAGTTGTCTTCCTTAGACACTTGACACATTTGCTTTGTTTCCAATCAGAAAGGAAAGGTCAGTAGCTATAAATAGCCTCTAAAGATAAAAATAGTTCAACACAAATGTGTTTCCAAGTACAAACCCTTTAGGACAGTGGTCACCAACCATTAGTTCTTAGAAATCTACCTTCCAGCAGGTTTCAACTCCAAACAAAATCTAACACACCTGTTTTTGTTGATCAAGTGCACCTATTATGCTTTTTTGGATATTACCTTTCATGTAGCATGATAATCAGCCATGGGCCCAATATTACCTACAATATTGTCGATTAATTGAGATGACGTATATTTGAAAGATTTCTTTCTCTGAGTGTTTGTCATTAGTAAAGAGTGGAGGACTATCTGTATTATAATATGTTGCAATGATAAGACCACTTTCCATATCAGTAGTCCTTGGCTAACTTGCTCAAGAACTCTTTAACATCACCAGTAATGTCCAACTGTGATAAAACCAATGTTATTCATTCATGGTGGTTCGGGTTTATCTTCTGAGGCATCATTATCGGACTCTGACTCAAGTTGGTAAGATACAAGCGTTGACATCGGTAGACCAATCACAGCAGACTGGGACATCTGACCAATCAGAGCAGAGTAGGCTCACTGAAAGGAGAAGTTTAGAGTGAACAGATCCTTGAACAAAGTGTTTGTGACACTGGGAAAAAAGGTAATGCTGCAATATAAATGATGAGAAAATTAAATTGTGCTTTGACCTTTGATGCATGTAAACCTATTGTATGAGACTTTTAAAACAAAATTTGGCACATAATAGGTGCTCTTTAAGGCAATGATTAGATTGTCTGGAGGGCACGATTATGGTTAGTGATAAAGTCTTCAGTACGGTAGGTCTCCAGGAACAGGGTTGGTGAACACTGCTTTAGGAAGTGGAGAACTAGTGCTCCAGCACCTCACAGCACCAGTGTCCAGGTTCTATCCTGAACTGAGTTTACTGTCTACGTGGAGTTCTTCATGTCTCACTGTGTCTGTGTCACTGTGTCTGTGGGTTTCCTCTTGGTTCTCTCGTTTCCTCCCACCTCTCAAAAACATCCCACTAGATGGATTGTTGACTGGCTCTTGGTGTGAATGAGTGTGTCAGTGTGTGCACAAGGTGCACTGTGACCACGATGGACTGCCATCCTATCCAGCGTGTATTCCTACATCACAGACAGTATTCCTGGGATAGACTCCAGCTCACAACCTTGACCAGGATGAAGCACATATTGAAGATGAATGAATGAACAACTTGTTTAGGAAACTAAGAATGCTTAACTCTCTGAAGAAAATTGACTCTTTGAAAGACACTGTTGGAGGAATAAAAAAAAGAAGTTGACCTGCATTTACAACAAACTAAATAGACGACACACTAGAGAAGTCAATTCAGTTCACTGGGAAAATATGTGAGATGTTACTTCAGTGTAATTCCATGAACGTTGACTCATGAACCTCAAAAAACTGAGCCAACGGAACAAGAGGAAGCGCTGTAGTACAGTCCCTTCATTCAAAAACCAAGATGGAGGCAGTGATAAATATTAAGTAGTAGACACACTGAAATTTTGCCTCATTATTTTCTTAAAGTAAAATAAAATCTTTCCGAAACCACAACACTCCTATGAACACTTCATTTTTGTTCAACTTCAACATAGACAACAGCAAGCCCAGCATGACTGCTGTATTTATGTTAATGCTAGCAAAACTTTCCTCAGGGTAATTAGCAAAACACAATAAACAAACACGGTCGCCACTGTTGTCTCCTTCATTGTACATGCTGAAGGATTTGTTTTGAATAGTAAACCATGTTCTCAAAGCCTTAAGGGAAAGTCAAATCCTCTGTATTATTGACTATTAGCATTTCTAAAGCCTTGCACATTTTATTAAGCAACGGTTCAGTTCTGAAACCTGTGTAAACAGACCTGGTTTTAAAAAGGTTCTTTTATGTCCTGAAAGAGCACCCGTGCACCTTGTGGAACCCCCCCACCATGCTACCTCTGATCCTGAAGCAGCTATACATACATGTTTACACTCTGCTTCCTGACTGTGTTCCTCACCGCGCTTCAGTCACAACAGTCTGAGGCCTGCGAAAGCCTTTTTCACTATAGGTGGCAAAGGTTAGGGAAACACAGCAAAGCTTTAGAGGTCTCTCGCACTCTCTCTCACCTACTATCACCAGGAAACATCTTTTTGCCGGACAGGAAGCGGCGCTGTCTAATTGGCTACGTGTGATTCAGTGAAAGCGTGTGTGTTTTTTTTTCTTCCTCAGCCAATGAGAAAGCAGCTATTTTGAGGGTGAGTATAAAAGAAACGAGGATGAGGAGATCACACATCACAACTCTTTCCACTCAGGTCGCAACTCTTACACGCAGTCTTTCCGCACAGCGAACACTCACACATTCAGCGTAAACCAGAGTCGATGAGCCTTCACCGTTCCCCTGACTCACAGGGAACGACAATAAATGAGCTATTGAAATATTACCTCATTGCAGAAGTGAGTGTAAAGTGAACAGACACAGTGATGGAGCATCATAGCATGGAAATATATCCTTCACAGTGGTTCTCAGCAGCAGTGTCTTTTGCTGCTCTGACACACCTAATTCGTAAACTGTAAAAACTGTAGTGACGCAACGTCTACAGATTTCAGTGCTGTTTAATAGCGTACACTATTTATAATCTTAGATAAATCCATGACAGATTACAAAAGTTTGAAAAATGTCTAACCGTTGACATGGTGAAGTTTTTCCGCCTAGAGAAAGTCTTCAGGAGGTAACATGACAAGCTGTGATTTTTATCTCATTTCCTTCAAGATTGAAAAAAAGAGAGAGGCAACTGACGGGACAATTGTTTATAGCTGTTTAAAAAAGAACTGACTTGTTTCACAGACGTTCCACAGCATGAAATGTAACAATAAATGGATAAAAAGTATAAAATGTCAGACTGAATTATTCAAATATGTCGTCGTTGGTGCATTGCTGAGGTATAAAAGGAATGAAACACGCTGGTTTGTAAACAGTGAGTTTATAAATAAAATGATGCCTGGAAAGAAAGTTCCAGAAGGACCTGAGTAAAAGAAAGACAGTTTATAAAAAACAAAAAAACAGAATATAGAAGTTCCACCTAGGACTCTAAATCGTTTTGTAGTTTTCATAGTGGAACACGAAAGCAAGTTTTCCAAGTACAGCCCCTTTTAGAAAGTCTTTGTTTATCCTCATAAAATTTCCGGTTATTAGTCAACTATTTATCAAAAGTCATATTTATACAGTAACTACTAGTAATTATTCAGTAACTTCAGTGAAATGTAGGAAAGGAATGTCATTAAGAGATCGAGGAATATAAGTCGGAGTCTGCGGATGGCTTTTATATTGTTAACATTTACAGTTTTTTTACATTTCATTACTCTGTCACAGTAAAATCTAAGAATAAAAATCTAAAGCGCTCTTCACTTTGTCCTTCTGGGGTCACTTTACAATAGAGGGCTCCCTCGGACATGAGGGTAGGCTAAGACCCTGAGAATTCTTTACAAATCCTTGAATATCATCACAATGTCATATCTCCACACAGTTAAACATCTGTATAGTGCTTCACTCAGGATACACAATGTAAACCATGTAGTCGATTCATTTACTATTTATTATGGAATTCCGTTACACACTGTGAGACATTACGTGATCCATGTTTCACTGGCATGATTCAATAACGTACCAGCATAACAGCAGGGTATAAAAATACCCTCGAGCCAATGGCACTACAGGAGAAGGAGAGTCCAGGCGAGTTCATAGTGCTGGCAGAATTCCATAATTAGCAGACACCGCTCCGGAGACAAAGGCACTGCTAGAGGGACAGGAAAGAGAACAATCCTGAAGCCTGCGCACATTCCAAGAAAAGACCGGCGCGTAGGAATCACACAGTGGACTGGCTCCTTTGCTTCAGACTTAGACCGCGTGAGTCATCTCGGCTAAAAGCAGTGATGACCTAAACAGCAATTTGGTCACCAAAACTTCGGGGGAAAAAGTTGAACTGGCCTGAAAGTGCAACAGCAGGTTTATTTATAATGAGAAGCAGGTGTGTTAGAGCAGGTTACAGGTAACACAATGCCATGCACTAGCTGTACCTGATTACGGCTTCAAAGATCTGCATCTGTATTTAAATTTGAACCTGAAGTGAGCATGGATTACACCGTAGGGTTTTTAAACTATGCCACCAGAAACAGTGGAAAAAACCCAAAGGTAGAAATGCCAGCAGTGTCAGCATAAGTGTTCAGATTCTGGCACTCACAGCTTCTCAACCTCAGCTACATCACTCTGGTCTATAATTGGTATCAATTCGAGAAGTTTTTTTTTTTTTTTGCACTCTGTAGGATCCCACTTCTGAGTCCTGAGTGCTATACATATTATATATATTTCATATTATATATATTTATATTATATATATTTCACCCCCCATGTTGTTCTTTTTTAATTGGAAAAAAAAATGAAAATTGTACTTTATTTTTACAATTGGCCATGAAGTCTCGCAACAGATTAAGAAAAATATGAGTTATATTACAATTGAGAGAATCCAGAATCTTCTCAGATGAAACAAAAGGTAGTTATATAAGCAAAAGTTATTCACACTCAGAAAGAGGGATACTAACTTTCCGAACTTATGATTTAAAAAAAAAAATACATATTTTGTTCACTATTGATAAGATTAACATGTGTTATTTGCCTATTTTTTCAATACATCTTAAAAAAAAGGCACACCTGTGAAATCCATTACACCGTTAAACATGTTTGGCTTGTTCGTTTTGTCCCAAGGTCATGAAAACCTTCGAACAAAAGGTCTTGACAGAGCAGTTGGTAAAAAGCTTGAAAATGATTTAAGCTTTAACAAACCTGTTGTGTTGCGCCTCACATTTATAACCATTAGACAAGCAGGTACCTGCCTCCATGTGTGAAGACCTCCCTATGCATTCATTCATTCATTCATTATCCCTGCAGCCTACACGCTGCAACCTCAAGCATGTCGGAAAAACTTCTAATATTATGAATAGCTGTATAAAGTTATGACAGCAGACATAATTTAACATACACTCATGCAGGATGTTATTTTATTTATCTCTGAGTGGGTGGCAGGATTTTTAGAGCAGAACAAGCCCACTTTAGACCCACTCTCACTCTCTCTCTCTCCTGGTGGTCGCAGACGAAAGGAGAAATAAAGAGTATGTGTAATGCGCACTTGGGAGAAAGATCCTGTTCTCTTTTCCATCTCAAAGATACACTGCTTCTCTAAACGTTCGCATTTGCTGCATTAGAGCATTACCCCACCAACCCGTCATTAGTGGGCTTCTGGTGAGGTGGCACGCCCAAACTAGAAGTTTCCGGCGTGTTCTAAAAATGGCCGCCCTGATGATGGGGTCCGGGCTGAGAAAGCAGGGCCACCTCGAGTTTTTTGTACTGGAGTGTTTATAAGGCCATGGGCACATAGGCCCCTGAGATTTGTGGCCTTTTCTGTGGCGCGTTTGTCCTAAAACATCTTTATACACACTGTGAAAACAGATGCCGGCCTGGAGGATCACTCCCACTCGATCCCTCCGTTCTTCCATCCCACCTACACACACTAACTGAGACGAGTCTGCCTTACTGCTGGGAAAGGCATGAGAAAGAGAGAAACTTTCTTTTCTCTGACACATTTTGAGCCACATGTGAAAGTGACACTGCATGAGAAAGAGAAGAGAAGTTACTGGAATACTTGTGAAATAAATTTCTAAATCTCTATGCAAATTCGCTCATATTCTGAAGTGCTTTTTTTTCAAACTTTATTCGATCCAGATCTAAAACAAAACAGCCATTCAATTCAACTCGGTGTTAATGAAACATTATGGTGACTTTTGTTTCTTCGTTTCTTAAATAAAGTGACACAAAACCTTCTGAAATTGTCAACTCATCTTTCACACCATGTCAAACAAAAATTTTTTTCAAAAATACGCACGCGGCACCCAAGCTGCAGGAATTTGTATGCCAGAGGTAGCAAGTGTGTGAGTGTGTGCGTGTGTAGCCCCGGCAGCTGCTCTGCACACACACAAACTTTCTCTGCTGCTTCCTCCGTCATGCACTTATGAAAGTATGATATGAGTGTTAAACAGCCAACGTTAAACCATAAAACCAGCCAGATGTAATCCACTACTGTCAGCATTGCCACACACACACATACACACACACACACACAAAGGAAAGGAAATGATTACCTTTATAATTTTCCAACTTTTAGCAGCTGAAAAACATTACTGAAATCGGTTGAAATGAAAGATGTATCGGCGTTATAAAATCTCAGTCATTTATGAGTAACGTAAGGAAATTTTGAGAGAAAATAAAAAATGATCGTGCAGCCCCAGGTATCATCAACTGAGTAAACCATCTGCAGCTCTCTCAAACACACTATAGCTTGGATTATGGGATTCACATCCTAGATTTGGAAAAAGATGTGACTGCCAGTTGTGGAATAAACGTTTGTTTACATGGATATTGTTAGGTGTATATACAGTATGCTGATTATCATTCAGGATTTAATGAGTAAGAAATAAAATGCTAGCGTACAAAAAAACGTTAAAAAATCAACCCACTATGGTGGAGTCTATCCCAGGGAACTTCAGGGACACTCTGGACGGGGTGCCAGTGCATCACAGAGCACAATCACACACACGTTCACACACGACGGACAATTTGTCATTCACAAATTGGACTGGGTGAGGAAACTGGAGTACCCGGAGGAAACCTCGGAGGACATGCAAACTCAATGCACACAGGGCGGAGGCAGGAATTGCACCCCCAACCACAGAGGTGCGAGGCAAACATGCTAAACACTAAGCCACCGCAATTTTTTAATTTTTAATGAACATGATGTGTTTTTTAAACTTACGTATAGCAGGTATAAATCGTCGTTACTTCACCAACCCCTACTTTTTCTCTTTTAAAGTAAAAAAAAAAACAGATAGTTGTGTTACTGAAAAACCTGTGGCTGCGGATGTGGCTCAGTCGGTAGAGAGGGTAGTCCACTAATCTACTAATCGTGGGGTTTGTGGTTCGAATCCCGGCCCGGGTGATCCCATGCCGAAGTGTCCTTGGGCAAGTCACTGAACCCTAAGTTGTTCCTGATGACAAGCTAGCACCTTGCATGGAAGCTCTGCTACCATTGGTGTGTGAGTGTGCTCTCATTTGCAAGTCGCTTCGGATAAAAGCGTCTGCTAAATGAATAAATGTAAATGTAAAAACCTCTTGCTATAAACTTCTCCAGCTGACAAAAACGTCCCCAAAATGGCCACTACGAATGCCCCTGGACATCCATGTGTAGGGTTCCCTTGACGTCCTACGGATGTCCAGCGGCCATTTGGGACGCTTAGAGAACTTTCGCTAAAATGAACACATTCAGTAGTCTTATGATTTGATATCCTCTGACATCCTTGGAACGTCCGCCAGCAAACGTTATAAACCGGACCAAATGCGGACCTAAGTGGACGATCGCAATATCCACGGGACGTCCCCTATTTGCTGGATGCTGACTGTTACAAAGCACTGACACTGGAGACTCCTTACAGAATGCTTCTACTTCAAAACAACAATGAATATATGATGTTAGCTTTAGTTGAAGTCATGTGTCAGGTATACTAATCCAAGCAGTTACTATGGACAACAACGGCAACTACAGAAACAGACAGTATTAGAATGAATAGAAACCTCTTACTGGAATTACAGTCAGGATTACTGCTTAATAGAAAATCAATCAAAACCTCCTGACCAATCAGAACTAAGAATTAAAAAGGTGTGTGGGATAAAGATGAAATAATCACGCACCGTGTTCACAGAAACTTTCAATATTATTGATCTGCATGGGGTGTAGCACGTGTGCCGCACACCTCCCGGGTTGCAGGTTCGATTTCCACCTCTGCCCTATATGCGCTGAGCTTGCATGTTCTCCCCATGCTTTGGGGGTTTTCTCCGGGTACTTCAGCTTCCTCCCCATTCCAAAAACATGCGTTTTAGACTGATTGGCATTTCCAAATTGTCCGTAGTGTGTGAATGTGTGTGTGTGTGTCGTGTGTCTGATTGTGTCTTGCAATGGGTTGGCACCCCATCCAGGGTGAACCTAATCTTGGGTTATGAGTCCTATGGGATAGGCTCTAGGCTCCCTGTGACTCTATGTAGGATAAGCGGAATGGAAAATGGATGTATGGATGAATGATCTGCATATGTGACAGCTGATATAGTAATATACAGTGCTGTGAAATGAAAACAAAATGTACGATTAAACAAAGCCAGCCTGAGCAAATACAAAATACAGTTGTTAATTGATAGTTATTTATTATCTATGTATGTATTTGCCGCCCCATAGTTACTAATTCACCAAATCTAAGAAACTGCATCCATAATGGGGTTCATCCATCGATTGTCACATTTTTTTTACTCGTGACTAGGCAGCTTTCCTATTAGTCGTGCTAATTCAAAGTAGTTACCAAATAACAATATGCTTTAATGAGTTTGAAGAGTTAATACAGTTTTGGAAATGCCTTGGAAGTAACCTTCACTCGAGGCTGTGTTGAATTAAACACTCGAAGGAGCACAAGGCCACAAAACAAACCAAAAAAAATGAGGAAAAAAAAGCTGCCGATAATGACACCAAGTGAGAAAAAGGAAAATGGAAAGGAAAACAGTCGAACTGTAAATACGGGCGCATGCAGAAGAGCAATGATTTGAAAGGAATGTCACGAGCTTTGTTTTGGGAGGGGAAAAGCGAACTATGGCAACAAAAAAGGGGGAGACCCGAACAGCTGTGTGTATGTGACCATGCTTTGTGTGTGTGTGTGTAGGGTCTTAGGGGAGCTTCCAGCAGGACTGCATCACTGCTGATGTTTTACAGATGGTTGTATTGAAAAAGCTCAAAATGGATTCTTTTCTTCATCTCAATCACCACAAGTGTAACACGTCCAAGGAAACAGTCCCCAGCTGTAAACAGCCCTGCTGTCATGCTGTGAACACACATGTGGGCACTAAGGTATTAATCGTAATGCACGAAAAGGGGAACCTCGGTGAGCCATCCTGTTGCTCCCATTACTGTTTTTAGGCACAAGGTGAAGATGTAAACAGAAATGTGTGCTTTTTTACTATTCATTTCCAATTTCACTCTGTTATCTCCCATTATCACGTGTTAAAGCCACCAAGAAAGCTAAGCTACACTTGCTCGCAATATAACAGCTATTCTGATCTCAACCAGCATGCTAGCGAACCGGGATTGTAATCACACAGTATAATAGTTAGCTTAATGTTTGCTGGCTTTTCACAATACATACAACGGTTTGCTAAAAGTTAGGAAGTGCCTAGTGATTTTTCTAATGGTTTACACATTATACTTCTAAGCATAAAGCTAGCTGAAACCTGGCTAATCGTTTGCATAGCATGATAGTTAGACTGATGTTAGCTTAGAGGCGCCCATCACAGACATCAAAGAAAAAAAAGACAGCTTTATTTATTTCTTTATTTCTTTATTTATTCATTTATTCAGGTTGCACTGGCACATTTTCTTTTTCAACTTTCTCTGTCATATTCCGAGCAATGTGACCTACACAAGAATCTGATACAGCATTGGACATATTTTTTGCACATAAGGGTAAAATTTTCAGTCACCATTTTGAGTGCTTATCGCCACTTTAAGTGTGTACGACTTTATGTAATATACTTAGCTACTATGCTAGCACTTGGTGTTTATTATATAATATAATACATAATACTTTACGTTACTTTAGCTAGCTTGTTAAATCATTCAAGTCAGTAGCAACTGCTGTGGAGGTGTCATTAGCCAAGCTAATTACTAATACTTTAGCATACATATACTGATAAAATACTCATTGATAAATGGGTGTGTGCCATTGTGTTAGGCATAAAGACTGCTTTCTTTTATTTTTACTTTTGGTGTAAATTGGTGTATCGTGTTGCCACTGCTATTTTTTACCCACGTGCAAACATTAGCAGTATTATTAAGCATTTTGACACGTTAGGAAAGAAAGCAGGTTTTTTTTTTTTTTTAAAGCTGTGGTTTACTCTCTTTGGCACTAGGCAAAGACATCCGCTATGAAGCCAGTTTTGCGTGGGTGCAAAAAAAAAAAGTTCCCTTTCACCACATAGTCACCCTTACAACCTCAACATTAGCCTCAGATGTGCCAGTTTTTACTAATCACATGCACACAGATAGTTACACACCCTCCAGACCACAAAATTTCATTTCAAACTAGAAAACAATAATGTAGATAACAGGTGGAAACACGCTATTAGTCACTGTCGACCTTTATACGCAGAACACAGTAACAGCCGTAGTAACTGTTTATTAATCAGCACACATCCAATGCATATTAGCAAACCGCTCTCAAATACTGTTTAATCTTTGGCATGGTTCATTTATTAGCCTCTCCGATCAGAAGTTTTTTCCATCACAGTGATGGAAGAAATGTCAGAAAAGACATTTGTCTCTCTATAATGCATATTTATAATTCCTTAGATTTATATAGCACTCCTCAACCACCACCAGTGAGTAGCATCCACCTGGATGATGTGATGGTAGCCAGTGCGCCAGAGCACCCGACATACACCAGTTATTGGTGGAGAGGAGAGGAAAGTGATGTAGCCCAATCAGGAATGGAGATTATTAGGAGGCTCTCTCTCTCTCTCTCTCTCTCTCTCTCTCTCACCAACTATCCCAGGGAGCTTCGGGCACAAGGCAGGGTACACTCTGGACAGGGTGCCAATCCATCGCAGGGCACAATCAGATACACACTCACACACCCATTCATACACTACAGACACTTTAGACACGCCAATCAGCCTACCATGCATGTCTTTCACTGGGGGAGGAAACTGGAGTACCCGGAGGAAACCTCCGCAGCACACGGAGAACATGCAAACTCCACACACACAGGGCCACGGTGGGAATCAAACCTCCAACCCTAGAGGTGTGAGGCGAACGTGCTAACTCTTTACAACTAATCAATGCAAAATCATCATCCATCCCTGCATACATCCATTTTCTGCACTGCTTATCCTGGAATTTATCCCAGGGGATTCGGGCACAAGGCCATGGACACTCTGGACAGGGTGCCAATCCATCACAGTGCCCAGTCGCACACACACTCACACACCCATTCTCACAGTACAGAGAATTTAGAAATTTACAACCCATGATGATGAAACCAGAGTACCCAGTGGAAACTCCCAAAGCACGGGGAGAACATGCAAAATTTGCGCAGACATGGTGGAGACAGTAATCAAACACCTAACCATGGTATGAGAACCACCGTGCCTCTGGCAATAACATCAAATAAACACAAATGTAATCAATCAATCAATGTGATTTTGCACCTGATGTTGTGGAATTGATATGAAAATAATAGACAAAAGGCCTGTACAGTTAAGTGCAAAGGTTTGTACACCCTGCACAAAATGTAATGCTTCTTCCCTTACATTTCACAGATGCGCTTTCAGTATTAAAATATTTACACCTACACATATGCCACACATATATGAAGTTATTAATAGTAAAAAATAAATCTATATCTATCCTAATGCAAATGTGGTGCAAGTGTCCGATTATGTTCTAAGTTTCCTTTCTACAAAGATATGCCAACATTTGACTTCTTGGAATTATCATTATATGTGAGTCATTTCTAAAATGTAATCATTCAATCAAAAGCTATGGGGCGCTGCAAACTTTCAAAGGATGATTGCCATTTATATCCTGTTCTCTAAAGCCTGATTGAGTAAACTGAGCTCAGCGGCAAGAGCAGAACTGAGTGGCCACAGAGAGGTTCCACAGGGGTCAGGGGTTACAGGAATACAGAGAAATCATGATTCCGATTGGTCACTGAGCACATCGTAACATAAAGACAATTCTCATCATGTTCAAAAATATACATTTTTGAACCCTATCTTTGAGGCTAAGTAGAAGGACTTCTCAGCTAAAGGCAAAAACAAGTCTGATCTTAAGGTCCTGAATCCTGTAGTTATCAGGTCTATTTCAGAATAAAGCTCCTGGCAACTTAATGTAATTATTTTTAGCATTTAGGAAAGGAAAAGAAGCTCATGCGAGATGTTAAGTGGCCTGAATTAATCTCAATCGCAAATGAGCAGCCAATGCACATTATGAAATGTTCATAAAGGTATCATATTGGCAAAAAAAAAGCAAACTAAGATTAGCTCTCAAAGCTGCAAACAAGAAACTCCTGACTAGTCATTTTGAAAACAAACCATATGACTAAGAACGTTACGGGACTTTTCCTTTTCTTCCTTTCCAAATATAAAGAGAGAAAGAGAGAGATAGAGATTGAAATGTAAGCTTACAACATCAGTATACAAGCATAAAAGGTTCACTGCTGAATCATTCTGCTGAATAAAAAAAAAATGCTAAATTTTCATTTTGGCTTTCTGGCATGATGATAGTAACAAGGTGAGTCAGACAGTTGGGTGACATCCTATGCAAGAGGAAATAATATTTGCATTTCTTTAATTTCAAGACTTAATGCTTTTGAATCATTCAATATAGATGTCAATTACATGATTGAATACATAGAGTTTAAGATACAAAACTATAATCATGACCCGCTTTTGTGGCGTGAGACCAGGCTGAGTGAGCATGACTGGCAGTTCTGGTCCCATCTAAATCCGATGTCATGAAGATGACTATAAAACTTATGGCCAAAGTCTTATAAACATCTGAGCAAAGATGTCTTTTAAAGAGCTCTGTGCTTGCTAGAATGCAAAAAACCTGAAGAGAGAGAGTGTCTGAAGTTGAGCCTGGGTCAAAGTTACGGCTAGTACGATCTTTAGTTAAAGATCTACAGAACATCTGTCTTATCATATCTTCTCTATCTGCAGTGAACCAACACAGCTGCAATGATGTTATAAAGGGACACATTCCTCCTCTTAATAGCACCAGGACTTAAGAGCAATTATCCCCTTATGGCACAGCAAGAGAAACAAATCCTCTACCTGAATCAGGCTGATGTGTCCAGACACGCATGCTTGCATGCTTGCTTGCTTTCTCTCTCTCTCTCTCTCTCTCTCTCTCTCTCTCTCTCACTCACAAACACACACTCTCCACTTAAACAATAACATCACACGTGCTTAATGCAGTACACAGGGGGGCCTTAAGACACACATTAGCCCCAGGTCGAGGTCAAACATGTGCAGGAGGTCTGTAAGCACCAGAATGACAGCTCCATGAGAAGAGGATGAGGTTAGACTCAAGAGTGTCAGAAGGTCAAACGTTGTGAATCAGAAGAGGTTGCGATTCACAGCGTGACTTCACGTCATCCTTGGCTTTTCCACACGCAGCCATTCGACCTCTCACCCAAAGCTCGCACGACGTCTCCTCCAAAAAACACTCCTTTATCAGACTGATGGCAAATTGACTGCATTCTCTCGGAGCGCCTCATACGTTCTTGCGCAAGATATGCCGTTGCTGAGTGACCAGCGTACGAGTGTTTTCTAAACACAGCTAGGCCCTGCAGAGCGAGAGAGAACCTTTAATGACTACATCACCTCGTGGGAAGGAGAGAGGAGAGGGGTGACGAACAAGAACCATGCGGTTGGCCCAGGTCTGGGCTTATGTCAGAGGTGCACTCCCCACTCCAGGTGGAGGAAACTCGAGCCCACTTGAGCACACAGCGAAGCCGTGCCAAGTCACTTAATCAGGTTAAATCAGCCGTACCCAAAAGCCTCGCATAACTGTAACGGACAGCGCGAAGATAAAACCAGCCATCAACACATGAGCCAGACACATGCACGTTTAAATGGATTCTGGCAAGTGAACACGCATGGACTGTTTCCCAGCGTTGTATCGTAATCATATGGCTGTGAATTTTTTCCAGATGATTTCCTGCAACTTGTTTTCAGACATCTTGAGTGATGAAGAATTACGAAAAGCTAGTTTAACTCTGTTTATACAACAACACTGTTGAATTCTCACCTCTGATTGATTAGGTAGGAAGGTGCTGATTCATTTGCTATACCAGCAACTGCAGTGGAGCTGCAAGGTTTATTTCGAATACTCGTTCTAATACGTTATCGTTTCTATAGTAACAACACATTCACAGGGACTAGAAAAAAACAGTGAAAAAAGTGTTCTATAAGGACGTTTTTACGTGACATTTACAGACGGAGTCTCCAGTCAGTCCGTACAGGAATTTACAGGGTTTTTTTTTGCGATTGTTACAGCCAAAATGTTCAAAATTTGCGACGCTATTTACAGAGTTTTTTGTTCAGCAAACCACTTCAATTCACGAAATTGCAATCGCATGAAATTGTTCTTTTACAGTGATGTATGTTCGTGAACAAGACCTTTCAGCCCATGTACTCATGTCTGACGCATGTGAATCGAAGAGGGCATTGTCTTTATGCGTGGTACATTTGTCACGTGACGCGTCTTGGCCCAAATCTTCTGAAAATCTGAGCTAATTTTGAAAGAAATTGCAAGCTCCTGCGAATATTGCGAAAAAAAAATCTATATAAAGATATATATTTATCTATATCTATATTCCTTGATTTCGTGTTCATGTCTACAATCACAAAATCGCACCATCCTGGAAGGACTGTCCAGGGACATCGCTAACCGTCATGGGAAAATCTTCACAACAAAGGATTTTGCTTGTTTCCGGGTTCTCCTAAAAGTTTGATCAACTTAAAGAGGAGCTAGAATAAAGAAGAGCTAGGAAAGAAATGACTAAGTTAGGCGCTAAAATGTTGCATGGACATTCCTCAACATGAATCGTAACTACAAATAGATAAAAAAAAAAGTAATTACTGGCAAATTGCTGTGGTATAAGAGGAATAAAACACACAGGGGGTAATGTGATTATAAAAGAATCAACTTTTAGGTGGTGACATTAACTCCGCTTGGTGATCGGCATCAACACGCCAGCCCGTCATTGATTATTTTCTTAACACACACATCCCGTCCCTAACCTTCCCTTGTTTTATTTATTTATTTATTTATTTATTTATTATTCCTTACATACACACAAATCTGCTTCTTGATTGAAGTCTTGATCGGAATCTTTGGAAACACTGCTGATCATTTGTGTAACTTCTTTGAAACCCTTAGAGCAGTTTACTTTCAGCTGGGAGTGATATTCACTTTATTACACATACACATATGTGTATATAAGCTCTGTAAATACTACAACGTGTGCACAAAGATGTGTATAATTATTCCTAGAATATCCAAAGCATTTCAGAAGATTATGCCTTATCATGCTTTGATGTTGCATTTCTTTCTTTTTTCTCTCTCTTCTTTCCACTCAAAATAGGTTATGGCTGCACCTACAGTGCTGTGATCTATTCTCAAATTGGATTTTTTTTCCAAGAACAACCCGCCTCTCCTTTGTGCTTTTATTTGCTTTTCTTTGGCTTTTTTTTTTTTTTTTTTTTGTCAGATGCAGAAAGGAACCGCCTCAACACAGAGCAAAGCCGAACATAACCCAGTGATTCATGGTTTCTAACTATAAGAGATGCACAACAAAATAATTTAGAAACATTTTATTTTCTAAATATTTCAGAATGTAGCACATTATATCTTTGGAATAGACAAACAGAGAGACTGTACAGTATATCTATATCTATGTCTACGTCTATATCTATGTCTATATCTATATCTATGTCTATATCTATATATATGTCTATGTCTTTGTCTATATCTATATTTGTCTATATCTATATCTATATCTGTGCATATCTATATCTATGTCTATGTCTATGTCTATATCTTTGTCTATATCTATATTTATATATTTGTCTATAATACAGGGCGGCTGTGGCTCAGTCGGTAGAGCTGGTTGTCCACTAATCCACTAACCGTGGGGTTGGCGGTTCGAATCCTGGCCCGGGTGATCCCATGCCGAAGTGTCCTTGGGCAAGACACTGAACCCTAAGTTGCCCCCAATGGCAAGCTAGCACCTTGCATGGAAGCTCTGCTACCATTGGTGTGTGAATGTGCTCTCATTAGTAAGTCGCTTGTAAAAATGTAAAAAGCTGCTCTGTAAAGCTGCTTTGAGACAATGTACCATTGTAAAAAGCGCTATACAAATTGATAAATTATTATAAATTATTATATATATATATCCGTCTATATCTATATCTTTGTCTATATGTTTATCTGTGGATATCTATATCTATATCTATCTATATCTATATCTTTGTCTATATCTATGTCTATATCTATGTCTTTGTCTATATCTATGTCTATATCTAATCTACATCTATATCTATATCTATGTCTATATCTATATCTATATCTATTTCGTTGTCTATATCTATATCTATGTCTTTGCCTATATCTACATTTACAGTGGGGCAAAAAAGTATTTAGCCAGCCACCAATTGTGCACGTTCTCCCACTTAAAAAGATGAGAGAGGTCTGTAATTTTCACTATATGTACACTTCAACTATGAGAGACAAAATGAGAAAAAATAATACAGAAAATCCTATTGTAGGATTTTTAATGAATTTATCAGTTAATTCTGGTGGAAAATAAGTATTTGGTCACCTACAAACAAGCAAGATTTCTGGCTCTCACAGACCTATAACTTCTCCTTTAAGAGGCTCCTCTGTCCTCCACTCGTTACCTGTAAATATGGCACCTGTTTGAACTTGTTATCGTTATAAAAGACACCTGTCCACAACCTCAAGCAGTCACATTCCAAACTCTGGCCAAGACCAAAGAGCTGTCAAAGGACACCAAAAACAAAATTGTAGACCTGCACCAGGCTGGGAAGACTGAATCTGCAATAGGTAAGCAGCTTGGTATGAAGAAATCAACTGTGGGAGCAATAATCAGAAAATGGAAGACATACAAGACTACTGATAATCTCCCTCGATCCGGGGCTCCACGCAAGATCTCACCCCGTGGGGTCAAAATGATCACAAGAACGGTGAGCAAAAATCCCAGAACCACACGGGGGGGACCTAGTGAATAACCTGCAGAGAGCTGGGACCAAAGTAACAAAGGCTACCATCAGTAACACACTACGCCGCCAGGGACTCAAATCTTGCAGTGCCAGATGTGTCCCCCTGCTTAAGTCAGTACATGTCCAGGCCCATCTGAGGTTTGCTAGAGAGCATTTGGATGATCCAGAAGAGGATTGGGAGACTGTCATATGGTCAGATGAAACCAAAATTGAACTTTTTGGTAAAAACTCAACTTGTCGTGTTTGGAGGAGAAAGAACACCATACCTACTGTGAAGCATGCCAGTGGAAACATCATGCTTTGGGCCTGTTTTTCTGCAAAGGGACCAGGACGACTAATCCGTGTAAAGGAAAGAATAAATGGGGCCATGTTTCATGAGATTTTGAGGGAAAACCTCCTTCCATCAGCAAGGGCATTGAAGATGAAACGAGGCTGGGCCTTTCAGCATGACAATGATCCCAAACACACCGCAACAAAGGAGTGGCTTCATAAGAAGCATTTCAAGGTCCTGGAGTGGCCTAGCCAGTCACCAGATCTCAACCCCATAGAAAATCTTTGGAGGGAGTTGAAAGTCCGTCTTGCCCAGCGACAGCCCCAAAACATCACTGCTCTAGAGGAGATCTGCATGGAGGAATGGGCCAAAATACCAACAACAATGTATGAAAACCCTGTGAAGACTTAGAGAAAACGTTTGACCTCTGTTATTTCCAACAAAGGGTATATAACAAAGTATTGAGATGAACTTTTGTTATTGACCAAATACTAATTTACCAATAAATTCATTAAAACTCCTACAATGTGATTTTCTGGATTTTTTTTTTTCTCATTTTGTATCTCATAGTTGAAGTGTACCTATGGTGAAAATTACAGGCCTCTCTCATCTTTTTAAGTGGGAGAACTTGCAGAATTGGTGTCTGACTAAATACTTTTTTTTTTTTTACCCCACTGTATATCTTTGTATATATCTATATTTTTTTGTCTATATCTATGTCTATATATGTGTAAAAACCTGTGCAAGTGTTATCGTGACTATTTCTCGAAGGAATCTCCAGTATCAGCCCATTGTAACAGTCAGAGCTAACCTTATAACTTGAAGTTTTCCACCTTAGTAAAGTCTTCAGGATTGAGGAGTATGTGCATTGTGTTTTCCTAACACGTAACACGTCAAGCTGTGTATTTTGCATCATTAACTTCAAGAAAGAGAGAAATAAAGGCAGGTGAGGGAAAGACTGTTTATCATTGTTGTAATGTAAGGGAGCTGCAAATGTAACTACAAACGGATAAAAAGTACACGTCATTCTTTAATAAATATAAAAGTAAGCTTGGGCAAATTGCTGTGGTATAAGAGGAATAAGATACTTCAGGAAGTGTGATGTAATGTAATAATTACTCAACACTTAAGACATGTACAGTGCTATTTATTATGTGCATTTTGCAAACCTCCACCGGTCCACAGCTACATCCCAAATCTACCAAATACTAAGAAGCTGTGATTTAAACCTAGAGCTTGATTTGGGAATGGAGATTCTTGGACATGCGTGACTGAACATTAACGTAACACTGCAAATTAGAAACAGGAATAAGTACCAGAGTACCCTCTGGTTAGATTTTTATAACAGTCAAAAGGGACTTTCTCCTCTTCCTACGCCCGATTAACCGACAGCAACTCAGATTTAAAGCAAAGCATTCGGATTGAACGGTTTTAACACCATTCCATGCATCGTTGTTTTCTGTCTTGCTGTGAAACTCACTCATTCATTCAGAGCGGGTGTGTGTAGCCGCAGCAATCGCAACCACTTCCTCCCTACCTGCTCGACACTCGGCAGCAAAGTGCAAACTTCAGAGGCGAGGAAGGTGGCCATCGTCGCAACCACGTTACGCGTTCGACCCCGCCAGTGAAAAGACGTGCTTTTTTTACAATGACACTCGCTCACGTGTGACTACTCTTGATTACGCTAACTACTTTTTTCAACTGCTCTGCAGCCCACTGTTTCAGCCAAGCCCATTAACCATAATTAGTCAGTGTTGGGGATACTCCCTTTAGCACATTCACTAATTTACTCACTAGTCAAGAACGGTTACAGCTGAGCTTTCACCTCGCTGTTCCACTTTTACAGATTAGCGTGTGGAGCGGGTTAACTGATTTGGGCTGGGTAGTCATTCAGCTTCCACAATGACTGAAATATTCTATATTGATGATTTGTACGTTATTTCTACATCCTTTTTAGCTTGATCACTGTGCAGTCACACAGGAGTGAGCAGTCTATGACTGTATTTGGTAACACTTTACTTTACTGCTGCATATATGGTTATATATGGCCTACACGAGCTTTTCATGACAGCTGACATAGACCTACATATAGCTTTATAAAGACTTATTAGAACAGCAGATACCTCTCAGGCTGCTTTAAGATTTATTTATTCAATGTGTGCTTTGAATATTTCTGCTTATAAGGTTTTTATATGTACTAATGATTATGTCAAGAGAAGTTCTAAGAGTTTTATGACGTTATGACGATTTTCTCTGGCACTTAAGTGTTTCTAATTTCTGCTTATAAGGGTTTTATGTATACATATTACTATGTCGTGAGAACCATAACGACAGACGTTATGAATAGCTTTTCTGTCTCTTAATAAAGTGTATTACTTATTTCTCCTTATAAGATTTTTATCAATGCTTAACAATTTCATGACACCATAATGATATATATGGATATTTTCTCTGGCCTTTAAAGGTAAGTTCTGCTTATAAGATGTTTATGAATCCTTATGGCACTATCATGAACATCATGGTGAGCCTTTAAGTAAAGTGTGTTCTTTATTTCTGCTTTTTTATTGTCATTATTCATAACATTCTTGTATGTTTTCTCTAACCCGAATTTATAAACCACCCTGACGTTGATTATTTTCCTATAACAGCACATCCTAAAGTGTTTTATTCCCCTTATACGACTTGGGTTTGTTAATATTAACATTTGTTTGATCCGTTTATATCCGTTACAGGACTATAGAACTATAGAAATATTGAAAAGGCATATTAAAACTAGTGCATTTAATCTAAACCTTGAAAACAAAATCAACACCATGTGATAAATCCTATGAAAGAATTCAACAGCGTTGTGGATTACTTGATGTTAATCCCTAGAATCACAGCATGCTGTCAATCTCAGTGGCAGCATTTCCGACACGGTTGTGCTGCCTCTTCCCGCCAGTAGCCGTGTAATTGACCCGTCCGCCTGTGATGACGGCATTGGCAGTGTGTACAAGAAGTGACCCGACCAGCCGTTGTATTAACACGGTGTGTGTCGGAGCAGAGGGCAGGAGTCAGACTGACCCACCAGTGTCCTGTTTCCTCTGCTGATCACAGCGAAAGCGTGCCGCAGAAACGGAGCCCTTTCCTGACATTCCTCTTTCTGAAGCGCTGGCCTGGTTTCAGATCATGAAAAATATGGGCGTAATCCAAAAGCTGTCAGGTGGAACAAAGTTCAGGTTCAGACCTCCACCAGCACCAGCAGTTCATCTCTAACTGCGATTTACAGAATACGAGCGTGTTGACTGAGCTATTATTGTTTGGATGTTCCATACACACTTGGAAAGAAACCATTTGAATGTTAAGTTGCTTACAGGATTACATAGTGACAATCAGAACAATAATTGCTAACATATTACATAGTAGATCACAAGATAATAACATTTCTCAGTAATATATATATATATATTAAATCGAGGCATGAGTCATGTTTCAGTGGAAACACATTGACCGGAACAGCACAGTGTTGCCATTTCAATTTCATTACAACATCCAGTGACTTTCAAGCGATGTGAGGAAGTTGCTGTGAAAGTCAGTGCAAATATTATTTCATGTATATTAACACAGGAAAAAAAAGAACAAAAATGATTGATTAACCTGTTCACTAATACATTCTCCAGTCACTTATGACTTTACATCTGCTTTGCATTAATGTTCTAGCTTATTTCTTCAAGAATAAAACTTAAAGAAATCTGCTTGTTCCTCCTGAGAACCAGAGAGAGAAAAATTCAAGCCATTTCCTTTAAAGCACAAAAAATGTGGCAGAAAGATGGATGGCAGTTCAACCAAGCAGTCCAATAGCTAAATAGTAGCAATTGTGAGGCTGTACAGGTATGTACCGTCAACGAGGTGTGTGTGTGTGTGTGTGTGTGTGTGTGTGTGTGTGTGTGTGTGTGTGTGTGTGTTGTTTATTCAGCTGGCCGAATTTAGAGGCGGAAGATTCAAGCACACTTGCGTGCATGTCTGTGGCAGCAGAAATGAAACAGACCCACTTTACTCAGGCCTGAAGTCTGTGCTGCGTTCACACTGAAGCGGTCACATGGTTCACAAGGTTTGAGTCATTTCGACAAATTGGTGTCAGAGTGATAGCTGGAAATTTGGACCAATTGATTGAGTGTTTCAAAAATGACATGTTTATGTCAAGCATACGTGGAAATGCATTTCAACACCCTGAATCGTGGGACCAATATGTGATTGTGTGTATAAAGAAAACAACAAAGAAAAAAAAATTATTCATGTGAGAAAATCAGAAGTGAAAAATTAAATCACATGCCCAACATGTTTTAGGTTAACGTGGGTCATTTAAATGAATAATGTGAAAAAACAAAATAAACAAATTGTGTGTAAAAAATTGCATGTTACAGGAATCGTGTACAAAGCTCCAACACTGGAGACTCCTTCCATAAACTGATCATCTAAATAAATCCATTGATGTGCCATGTCTGTCATACAAGTCTCCATACACGTCGTTATTATATAAACGATACAGTATTAGGACGAGGGCATTTATATAAACACTGCAGCTGGAATTACAAATTAAGTAATTAGTAATTAAGAAAACTAATCAGCCGTTCTGGACTGTCCGACAGCGGTGTTGTAATCGGAACAAATGCTTCACCTGCCAATCTCACTTTCCTCTGGAGTGTAATTGGGACCATGGAAAACCACTACGACCTTTCAATATGCTGTAGGTGTTGTGTGACCTTTTGATTCATAACACACCTTGTGAGGCCTCGAGTCGTTTGGGAATTTAGTGATGCAGCACATCATTAAAACCCCATGGTCCTGAAACCCCTGGAATCGTGTACAAAGAACAAGGCATACACATAACAGACAATTTACTATCTACAATGGTGACTTTTCAGCTGATGTCTATCTAAAAACGCTTTATCCTGTATATTATATTTGTACAGGCATGTCAGGTCGGTCCAAAGACGCAGCCCCAAGTGTGTATACATCACTGAGCTGTATGTTCGGCAAATGGCAAAATGATGTAATGGGATCTAATCCCAGTCTTATGTAAGACAGCGAGAGAAACACTCCCTGGCTCGACTATTAGGTGCCGTTGCTTTGTTGGTTTCTTTTTGTTTCAGTCGTGTGCTCGCAGGTCTGTTTCGTTCTGACTGAGTCCCACAGCAAAACAGAGCAAGAACAGTGTGGCCCTCAGCTTTCAGGTCTGCGTAGTGGAGGAAAAAAGAAAGAAAGAAAGAAAAAAACCTCAACGTGAACGCCGTTCTTGTTCCAGAAATTTTCCACAAATATTTGAGGTGTACTGAAATTAGAACTGGACACAAGCCAGGCCTTTGAATTCCAACCAAAGATGGCTGCATGTGCCAGCCAATCTCTGTTTTTCATTTCTCAACTATCCCACCCCCACTTTCTCTATTTTTCTTCGCATAGCCCGTGAGTCTGAATGCTATCATTCTGTGATTCTGTGCGAATCTGGCCGCGTGTGTGCAGGAAATGGGACCAAACTGGCTTCCTGAGTGGCCCAGAGAGGAAACGCCGCAATAAGCAAGGGGTGTGCATTTAAAAATAACCCTGTATAAAAGGCCCGGCAAGAGCCCACTCGCCGTCGAACTCTCCCTCGCACACTTTCCACAAGCACGTTGCTTACTCGCTCCTGCACTTCCATTCTCTCGGCCAGCGTGAACGTCTAAACCCAGCAGGTATGCCTTGTAAAACAAGAACAACTAACATGCTGAAAATGGAAAAAGAGTGAAAACACACAAACGGGAATGGGCTCCACAAGTGCGTTCACAAGTTCGGCCTACAAAATTTGTAGAAGAGGGGAACTTTGAAGGTTTTTGGTTTGTTGGAAGGCTCCTAAACTTTTTTCTTTTTTCCCCTTTTTTTAAATCACTAAGCCTTTTATTTGCTCTGAGACAAAAGCAAGAAGACAAAAAATGTCATATGTAATGAGACTCTTTGATGAGAGCCACAAGTTTGAGCATGTTTTAACTCTCCTTAAAAACAAAACAAACACATACACACACACACACACACACACACACACACACACACACACACACACACACACACAAGAACACAACTTTTGCTAGTTTTTGACACTTTTGTTTGAGATATGAATTATCCTGTAAGGCTGGTACAGCACGTTTGGGTAATTAGTTCAGGCATGGGGAAAGTGAAGCTTAAAGACCTGGGGCATGGCACACACATACACATACACATACACACAGACATAACACATCTGCACAGTGACATGAAAAGAGTAGTGATGATAGAAGCTTACCATTAAAACGAGCCCACCAGGGAAATACCTTCTGTTTCATACATTCCACGTGCAACAATGATGGCGTTTGTACAACTTGCTAAAAGATCACCTTTCCCATCCTTGTAAGCAGATGTCAAGGTGTTCCTGGAGACTGGAAACGAAATATAAAGAGAAATGTTTAAAAAAAGAAAAATGTGAAATATGGGTATTTATTCCACAGCACCGTTGGATTCCCGTAGAGAATAGAGGCTAGGGAGGGAACAACTGTTTATAATGTAAAGTTCGATAATTCTTTAATCCATCCATCCATCCTCAACCGCTTATCCGTAATCGGGTCGCGGGGGTAGCAGCTCCAGCAAGGAACCCCAAACTTCCTTTTCCTGAGC
>JAFFST010052920.1:49897-67947 GCA_022414735.1 Noturus placidus
CATTCCCTACCCGGAGTAGGCACTCCATCGGTTTCCTACTGAGAACCATGGCCTCAGATTTAGAGGTGCTAATCCTCATCCCAGCCGCTTCACACTCGGCTGCGAACTGATCCAATGAGTGCTGGAGGTCACGGACCGATGATGCCATCAGGACCACATCATCTGCAAAAAGCAGAGATGAGATCATAATTCTTTAATTAATGCAAAATTGTGATTATTGACCTGTGGTATAAGAGGAATTAAACACACTGAGACATGCTGTTACTGGAAAGGAATCAACCTTTGATCCACATCAGGCCGCATTACACCACTGCATCACTGACTACGTTTACATGGACAGCAGTAATCTAATTATTGAGCTTATTCTGAATAACACAATATTCTGATTAAGGTGTTTACATGACTTGCTTTTAGAATGCTCCTTTCATGTTCCCGTTTTACATGTTATAGAGCATAATTAGATTAACGGCACACGTCATTACTTCGAGTATGACTTTAGTCGGATTAAGGTCATCAGTAATCGCTGTTTACATGGAAATTTCTTAATCAGGGTATTGTCTTAATCGGGTTAAAATCGGATTATTGTTGTCCATGTAAATGCAGTGACTGAGTATTTTCCTATAACAGCACACACCATAGTGTTATTTCTTGGCATATTGTCTCTCCTCAGTTAATAGGCCTCCAGTGTTACCTCCTAGCTTTTTTTTTGCCAATAGTTACTGCACATTTTATTACACCACCTAGGCTATTGTGAAAAGAAACACTTGGTTTGGGAAGCAGTTGCTCATCAGGCTTTGGTCCAGACTCAATACAAGCCCAAAGACGTGCTGACATGTGAGTAAGCGCTGTGTATTAATTCATCTGTATCCTCACAGACTCAAAAACCAGGAAAGCTTCAGATCAGTCACAAGCAAAAGAGAGCAAGAGGGAGAGAGAAAGCGAGAGAAAAGGGACAAAGTACGTATTTCTCCAAGTGAAACCGCATCAGTAAAAGTGAGGCGGGCCATGGTGAGCTAATGTTTTTCGACGGCTGCCGTGAAAACAGAGGCGGGTTTTGCAAACAGGACACTCTGTCCGTCCGAGGTTTGAACACACAAACACATGCTGGGGCATGGAAATTACAATGTGCATGCTTTACACTGAGGTCCCCTAGAAACACACACACACACATACACACACACACACATATGGTAGGTTGACACATCACTTAGAAATGGTGTCTGTTAAGTGGCTGGGAGTGTTTATGGGGCTGGTCATATTGAGCTTAAACACACACGTCAGGCAGCGCGAGAGAATTTGACGGCTTGCATGACGTGTGTTTATAATTGGTGTCATTTTGTGCAATGGAAAATGATTTGAATTAAAGGCTTTCTTTATACTTCTTTGGGTTCCGTCATTAGTTATTTGTCTTAAAAGATTATACCGGACTATATGGATCACTCTGATTTGAAAACACATATGAGGCAAGGACAACGATGTTGGTCCTCGAATACTTTTACAATGAGTCATTAAGGGGCACACTCATACGCAGAGTAGCAGCAATACAAAGAACTTAGAGAAACTGGTAAGATTCATAACTCGTCCGAGGAATTAACAATATTAACGCTGGTTTGTGGAGCTAGGCCTAGCGTCGAGCCAGGTTCGAACTTAAGTGCTTACAGAAGAGAAAGACATACACACCAACTACTCATTCCACACATTGTACTTGCTCAGACATAAAGGGCGTACCTGTAACTGTTCCCTTTCTAGAAAGGTGCATATAGTGTACTTTTAAGTATTAATTATGCTTTAATTATGCACAGAAAATCATTTCATACTGGGTACACGACAGTATCACTGTATTTCCAGATGAAAGTAGAGAAAGGTTACTAATCTGCTAAATGGTGCCTTTTCTTGTCTCTGGGATGGTAAGCCTTTTCAAAACCACACCTTTTGACCAGTGTGTACGCTACTTCCATGATCCCATGTGACAGAGACACTACAAAAGATGTACCTTTGAAGGGTGCCACCTGAGAGACAACAAACAAAATGTACGGTGTGGTACTATTTTTGATCTGAGCATCATATAAATCAAAAGCACATGAGATATGACCTACCTGGCTATACAAAGTCATTTCTAAAGATTATAAATATAATCGTGATATAATCCAAATCATGGTGCTGTAATATGCGACATGGCTTACACTCTTTTTATTAAAAGGTTACTTTTAATAAGTACACTGACTGTACTTTACTTGTACTTTACTGTACTTTACCTTTAAAGCTTGGGGGGACCCCCTCCAAAAACATACAAACTAAAAGCACAAAAGATGCACCGTTGAGACAGGAAAAGACCTACTCAGAGCAGGTGTGAAGATGTGCCACCAGTCCTGGTTTTGGTTTCTATGACTTAATATTGTATGTAAATGAGCTGCATAAAATCACCCGAGATGTTTATTTATGCAAAGTGTGCCCACTAGACCTGGCCATTAACCTGTAGTTTGCATATCACTACTGTTAAAGCACGTGACATGATAAAAGTCTGTAGTGAGGGATATTTACTGAGGACCCCCCACAACAGGACACACACACACACACACACACACACACACACACCCCAAACTCCCCCCAACCCCAAGGACTCGTCATTAGCGAAACTTAATGATTCCGTAAACAATGCGAATATAAATCGCAGCGCCGATCGGCGCGTCGTCCGACCTGAAAGCACCGCCTCATTTGCATGTGAATGGCGCGCGACGTGAGCGTCGAGCGCGCTGCCGAGAGGGAGACACGAGCGGCGCCCGCGTTTAGACAAACATGCTGTGCGGACACAAAACGCCGCGAGCGCGCGCTATTAGTGCGGGGCTGCGCGCGGCCGAGGACCGCTCCTCTCACGCCACGTGCACTTTGCACCAGTTTCGGCTGCTGCACCATGACTCACTCAGACTCACTGACGCAATTAAAAATAAATAAATAAACAAATAATCAGTTGGAGTTTTCGTTTTAAATAAACACATGGCATTCTTCAAAAGTCCAATCTGTACTGTTATTAACTTGTCATCACGTGTATTTGATTATTTATTTATTTTAAATTGTGCATATGACCAATACCGGGAGGTGCTATATAAATACACATTATTATTATTATTATTGTTATTATTATTATTATTATTATTATTATTATTATTATTATTATTATTATTATTAGTAGTAGTAGTAGTAGTAGTAGTAGTAGTCGTAGTAGTAGTAGTAGTAGTAGTAGTAGAGGTAGTGCATGAGTAGCAGTCATTGTTACTGTACATTAACGACTATACACATCTGTTTTAAATTGGATTCATTTGACATGATCACTACATGGGTCCTCTAGCTAAAGACACACATGCAAAAAAATCCATAAAATTAGAGAACAATTTTTATTGTTTATTTTGTTTTCTTTAAGAAAGTGCAAAACTGAAGTAGTTTGGGTTACAGTAAAGTGTGAGTTTTTTTGTAGGCAGGTATCAACAAAGTAAATAAAGTTTTTTTTTTTTTTTAAATAATGAAAAACAGTAAACAAGCAAACCAAATTACATCTTGTGGTTGGGCCGTTTCTTTTTCCATCAGAATGTGTCGCTTTGTGTATCTAAATTACACCCCACACTGCTTCTATAAGTACGCTATTTCGGGTTGATATTATGTTGCAGTTACATTTCTGGCTTCTATTCGTGCCATCTTTAGATAACTGTAGCCCATCAGAGCTGCCAGATGAACAGTCCTGAAATGTTAGTCTTTCCAAATGACTTTAAAGTCACGAAATATCCACCAAAATGTCACAAATCCTATCAAATGCATCCACGGCTGTGTTATTTTACCTCCCAGTATGATTAAAGGCATTAAAATCTGGCAACTTTGAGCGACAGGATTGCCGCGCATGCGCTGTGCCAAGCAAGCGGACCGGCGACTTCCGCCCCTTCTCTGACGTCACGCCTCGCGAGTAGCTAAATAGGAGTATGAGCGCAGGCAGAGGGAGAGAGTGTGTGTTTTACTCAGAGAAAGTAGAGTAAGAGTAAGAGTAAGAGTAAGAGTCAGAGAGAGAGAGAGAGAGAGAGAGAGAGAGAGAGAAAGAAACTCTTTTATACTGGTTATTTTTGGGCGCTCGACCTCCATCCTGAACGCCGTTTCCTCCGCTCACACAATTGGTCCAGCAGCGGGGTTTATAAGGGAGGAGGGTTTTACCTGCTACACACTCGCTGCACACTAAAGACTCCGGAGCAGCGCAGCTTTATGGCACAGAAAAGCAACTCTGGATCAGACGTGTATTAATATTGTTGGGTTGTGTATTTTTTTTACGAGGGGAGCGTTGTATTTTACGCTCACTTAAAAAAGACTTATATATATTTTTTTTAATATAACTTTGACATTTTTGGGGAAAATGGCTTTACCTGGGACCATTTTGCCATCCATTTCTACATTCGCCGGACAGAAGGAGAAACTTTGGGAAAGTGTAAGTAATCGTTTTACGCAGTTTATACGCGCATTTTACGCACAACTTTTACGCATTAAAGTGATCCGCAAAGTTCTACGCACTGTTAGCGCTTGAGATAAAGATGTTCTGAACTCTAAATGACATTTTCTTTTCTGCAGAGGTGGATTGGAGAAGTGGAGAAGCCGCTGGCGTGCGCGGTACCGAGTGTGGATGGGTGCCGTTCCAGAAAGGACGACGAG
Source organism: Noturus placidus (assembly GCA_022414735.1). NCBI lineage: Eukaryota > Metazoa > Chordata > Actinopteri > Siluriformes > Ictaluridae > Noturus > Noturus placidus. The sequence continues at coordinate 54,581 of JAFFST010052920.1, forward strand.
GATCTGAGCGATTTCTTGGATCTGGAGTTTATTCTGGCCAACACGACCGGTCCGGAGAGTGTGATGGGTCTGGCGGACTATAATTCAGCAGTGGAGCACTGCAGCATGTTCCAGACTGGGAGCGCGTACGTGCCTCCTCCACCACCGTACTCCCACAGCTTTGTGGCGGAACTGTTGCACTCCGACGCGGATAACACGTACTGCATGGGCACGAGCACCACCACGAGCACCACCAACAGCAACAGCATCGGGATTCAGGGCCGGTTCGTGGTGAACTCCGCGCCTTTCCCGAGGCAGGACTTCGTCGAGGGAATCAAAGTTGAGCCGTGCTCGGACGGCTACGGTCCCGTGATAGGCATGGTGCCACAGAGCTGCCACCGGATCAAACAGGAGGGCAACGTATCATGTGCGATGTCCTTTGATCAGCCGAGACTCGCCGTCTCTCCGCAAGCAGCAGGGAACATGACGCCACCGCTCAGCCCGGACGACCAGGCGCGTTGTCACACGCAGATCTGCCGCTCCAGTTTCCCGCAGAACGGCTACTATCCGAGCCACGCGCCTCTACCGCAGCAGCATCAACACCAGCATCAACAGATGCCGCTGTCCTACGCGGGAGCGCGCGCTTACGCGGGCATGTTTGATGACGGCCTCGGGATGGTGCAGTCCGGTGCGCCGCGCGCGCTCCTCACTCCACCGTCCTCGCCGCTCGAGCTGCTCGAGTCCAAACCGAAGCGCGGGCGACGCACCTGGCCGAGGAAGCGCGCGGCCACGCACACATGCACGTTCGCCGGTTGCGGCAAAACGTACACCAAGAGCTCGCACCTCAAGGCGCATCACCGAACTCACACTGGTAAGAGGATTAAAATAATAATAATAATAATAATAATAATAATAATAATAATAATAATAATAATAATAACTGTTTATTGAAGACAAATCATGCACAGCAAACATGTAAAGCTGAACTGACACACTAGGTTTATTTTGTCAAACGATTTAACGTTAAACGTTTGCGCATGCGCTAACCACTAGAATAAAAAAAACCCCAGCATTGAGGTTTTTTTTGTTCCTTTTACGTGTTACGAAACGATTCATACTTAATTAACATCTTTTTTTTTCCAGGTGAGAAGCCGTACCACTGCAACTGGGAAGGCTGCGGCTGGAAGTTTGCCCGCTCCGACGAGCTCACACGTCACTTCCGCAAGCACACTGGCCACCGACCCTTCCAGTGCCACCTGTGCGAGCGAGCCTTCTCCCGCTCCGACCATCTGGCACTGCACATGAAGAGGCACATGTGAGAGACACACAGAAGACCAAAAACGAAAGCAAAAGCCTTATTACTGCCTTATTTAAGTCCTTTGTACAAGACCAGAAGACTGTTGTTGTTTGTTTGTCTTGGCTCGATAAAGATTTCTATTGTTCTTTATACTTTTGTAACAGTGTAGCTGGTACTACGTGGGATTTCTAAAGCAGACAGTTAAATGCTGCATGTGTTTTGGGGACACAGCATCATGCAGGGCTGGTCCTATAATATATAAAATCTATCTCTCTCTATCTGAAAACTGTAAGATTGACAATGTGCCTTTCTAGTCATGAATCTAACATGCATGCTGTGCTGCGAGGATTGTGCAAAACCTCCTGAAATCATGTGTGATGACAAGGTTTTCCTCTTGAAACTGCCTCCAAATTGTTCTAAGGACCAGAATTGTGTTTTCCCTCATGTTTGATACATTCTCAGCCATTTGTTTTCCATGGAAGTAAGATATTTTCTAGATATTGTATCATGAAGGTACAATAATAACCTGTTTAAGCCCCATTGTACACTAGCACATTCGCCAGGGCTAGATGCTCGGGATTTTATTTTTTTTTTTTATTAAAAGAATGTGTACATAAGTTTTATATTGTAAGTATTGTATTTATTGTATATATTAAACTAAATTGGAATATAATCTTGTCCCTATGTGCATCTTTGTGATTTGTCTTCATCTTACTTGTCCCTCCTCTTTGAAAGTCAACTCACATATTTAAGCTCAGCCTCTTATTATGGGCTGCTTTGATGTTGCTTTGGAGTCCTCTGAAGAAACTCTACAGCACACAAGCTCATTACTGGTTACCATGCACCCTTAACACGGCATTTGGTTAAGACAAGGGTACGAAGCTGCTATTCCTGAACCCCCACTCAGGCTTATGGAATCGAGTATTATAGTTTAGGTCAAGATGCTTTCCAGCTGCTGCGAGACGAGGCCCGCAGCCTGTGGCTTTCGTCTATAAATACAAACATTACATTTCCATAATTACAGAGAGAGAATTTAGATATGTCTGGACGGAGGGGCGCTGGGCTAAGTACTGAAGATCCAGAAGTGCAGGGATAAAGCTTAAAGATGGCACATTTACACAAAGTTTTAATGGGCAGCTTGTTGAAACAAGACATCTGAGTGTGTAACTGCTGATGGGATTCAACATTCAGTCAAAACTAGTCCACATGGTGATGGACATCCACTTCTAAGCCTTCATGACATTAATGATAGCTGAACAACCAAAACATTAGTGAGGAAAGAAACTTTAAAAAAGAATGACAAAAAATAAGCATGTCAACAGAGTGAATACCAGAAGTTTCAATGGAGTGAAAATAAAGTAGAGTTTATTGAAGATTTCCTGTGCTCTGCTTGTGTGAAACATGCTACACTCGTTATGTTCATGTGAGAAATATTTCTCATACGTAGGGACAAAAAAAGAAGAAGCAGCCAGTTTATTAATAGCAAACTGGGTGTAAAGGTAGAAGTCTCAGGTCACTTTTTTTGTTCTGAGGATAGTAACTTATATGCATGAACAGCAAATATAAACTTCTCGTTTTTAAGGGTTTCTAAATCTATACACGTGTTTAAAAAGTCCAAAAATGCTGCTAACGTGAGTTTCAGGACTAATGTAGAGTTGGGTGGGAACAACAGACACATAATGTATAGATATTCACATATACACACACACACACACACACCCACTCACCTTGTTTTAAAATTATAAGAAAGATATTAACGCAATAAGGAGCTTTTTGGTTTCTAAATAAAAACTGAAGAAACAAACTGACCAAGTCCCAAAGCCAATAAACAATTCTTGTTTATTAAAATGGAGCTGCAAGTCCAACTGCTTGGCCCCTGACACAGATATCACGAACGCATTCAGAAAAGAAACACTTGTCATATATAGGGACACACAAAAAATAGAAGAACAAGAAGCTAGGTTATTAATAGCAAACTAGTGAGGTGTAAAAGTAGAAGTCTCATTTCACTTTTTTTGTTCTGAGGATAGTAACTTCTACTACCAGGATACGCATGAACAGCAAATATAAGCTTCTCATATTTAAGGGTTTCTAAATCTACACACGTGTTTAAAAAGCCCCCAAAATGGCTGATGATGTGAGTTTCAGGATTAATGTAGGGTTGGGTAAACAACTCAAGTTGAAAAAAATTGTCAAAATGGAGCTGTACCCCTGACACAGCCATCGAGAACGAATTCAGAAAAGGAATCCCCGAAGGCAGCCTCTTATTAACCCACTTGACACACAGCAGTTAAATCTAAAAAGGAGACAAGAATGTGGCTGAGCATGCCTGACAAGAAGTCTTCAAATGAACCACACACATGGACGCTTAAAAGAGAGGCGTCATTCAACGACAAAGAATAACACGAACGAGAAACAAATTCCTAGCCCTGTACTTCAATGTCACCTGAGCCTTACCCGGCATCTTACTTCTCTCTCGCGTCGCCTTTCTCGCTCCGAACCTTCGATTCGAGCCCCTTGTGAAGCGTTTAGTAAATAGAAAAGCGCGAAGAGGAATGTCCTGTTATTTCAAATGGCTGTAATTGACATACCAAAACCCACAAATTCATCCAGCTGCTGAACACTTGGATCGAAATCTAGCATTCATTTTCAACCTATTCAGTTTAAAGCCGGCTTTAAAAAGCGCTCAAGCGCATTTACGCCGGCTTTGTGTGGCGTTTCGTATACACAACCTTTGAGGAAACGGAAAGGAAATGCCGTGTGAAATTTTGTAACCAGACTAAGGACATTTCTTAATAGGGAAATTGCATTATACACATAAAAAAATAAATAAATAATACGAACAGGAACATAGTGTAAAACTCAAAGGCACACGTGTTGCACATCAGTAGACAAGAGTGCTGAGACAAGCAGATTAATCCCCCCTCCATAAATTCACCAATTCCCAACCACCATCCAGCTCTCACTATCCTGCAACAAGTTATTATGAGCTGGCTAACACGTGCTTCTTCCTAGACACGTGAATCCAGTCGTCCACAATTTCTGCTGCTCCTGCTGCATCACATGGCAGTGTAACACTCTGAGCAACGTGCTGTCCGGGTTCTTCTGCATACACAAGCTCATATGGCTAGTGCTGCTGTGATTGACATGGGAGAGACACTATGCTGTCCCACCTCCTCTCAAGAGCATGGCCGTTTTCATATGTAAATGTTACACGCTCCAAATGCCTCATAAAATCTTCATCTTTTCAAAATCCTCCACCTGCTGCATTATACACGTGACCTGATGGCGTGATCTGGCTGTAGTTAGGAACTACTTTTACTAGCCGTGTTATAATGAGGTCAAAGGGCGAATTATACGGCTAATATTTCCAGAATCGTCTTCGTACGGAGACGAAGTTCAGTTGGCTTGCACGAAAAATATGGCTTAACTGCAGAGCAAACAGACAGCGTGCTATGTTTCCGCTGACCGTGTCATACGCGTGTGAGCTCATCATGTGATTGTTACCAATAAGGGACGCCCAAGCCAATCCATTTCCAGATGGATGTCTTTGAGGAGCAGCAAAAAAAAAAAGTTCTAAAAATGTAATTGCGCCACCTGCAGCACTGGCACACTCATATACAACAACCGATATTAAACACTGAGAAGAGTTTGGAAGTTTGCGCAGCCCTTGCAGACACTTGTCGAGATAAAATATAGGTGTGAGCCTGACTCAAAAACATGTTTACATGGATGAACGCCACTGCCTGAAAATGCAAACGAGATTTAGTTTTTTCTCCAAGAGAGGATAAAGACTCATGTCTTAAGTACAGTCTTTAGATATGCTACATCTAGAACCAGTATTTATTTCTTTTTTCCCTTTCTTATTTTTTCACGATTATACATGATGAAAGTTATAGTATGGTCCATGACCTTCATGAGTCAGGGACAAATCTATGGGGAAATCTGATAAAACTGAAAACAATACCTGTAACTATGATTAATCAGGCGCACACACACCGTACAGCTCAAAGAATGACTGAGATGGTGGAAATTACTGGAGATTAGTCTGAGACATGAAGGAACTCACGTTTCGTGCTGTATCATGGTGACTTAAACTCAGAACAAAACTTCATGTAAACGTCTGTCTTTTGCCAAGAAAGCTGATACAGAGGTGTAATTAATGCTGAGGTCTACACCAATGACGCAGCCTGCATAGAATTTCACTTCAGTTAGTTAAAAAATAGCAGAATCTCATGCTGCTTAAAAAAATATTTTCATTTGTGAAATATCCTGAGCAAGAGAAAGGAGCAGTTCAGGTGTGCGGGCCACCTAAACAAACACTCGGTAATCCGGAAGGAATCTGCAGTCTGTAAGGAATTAGACTTCGTTAGAAATAAATATCACCAATTTCACAATCTATTTGAGTTTAATGTCAAAGTTAAAAGCAAATAAAAATACATTTCCATCATTTTTGAACACATGATCAGGGCCACTCAAAATATACATATTTGGATCACATTTACTGTTGATGTATAGAAACTGGAAATATTGTAAAGGTAGTGTTTGACAAACACAATAAATATATTAGAGCATCAAGAAATAACACCATATACAGTATAAGGCCAGAAGAAAACTTAACTAAAAATGGTTACAAAACAATCATCCGGACTTCTGCATCGGCTTTCGAACTAATGTTATAATCATACAAAAACGTGACCTTGAAAAAAATTGCACTATTGAGGCCAAACGAAACAAAACCGTCACACTTGGAGTCAATGGATCCTAAGTTTGATACTTGGTCTGAAGTTTGTATATGTGCAATAAAAAGCCATTCAATTAAAGGATAAGCTTTAGCCATGAATGAGGTTTGCTAGCTGCTTCCAAACCGTGCTAGCGACATGATCGTTAATGCACTGTTCACTCATCTACCACATTTAGATCTAATCAGAGGTGCGTTTGAGCAGGGGAAAACACAAAACGCGCAACAACTGGCTAGAATAATTTCAACAATCTAAGCTTTCTTTAGTTCCCTACTCACAACTTTAATTCCTACGAGCAGTGTTTCGATGCACCATAATTGCTTCTCTCATTAAATGTTTATAGAGACATTGTGAAGAAAAATGAAGCTCAGAAGGAAGCGAATGAGATTGTCAGTGCATCTGCTTATGTAGTTAATGCGGTTAGCATGCTTTGCTAAACAAAGCCTAGCACATGACATGTCAATCAAACTTAAAAGGTGTGTGTAGTGAAATAAACATCAGTATTTGTTGCTCATATGGTTATGGAGTGGGTTGTAACATTCTTTGGACAGTATTTGGTCAGAATTATTTGCAGTGGTTTGCTAATAAACGAGTTCCTTAATAAAACGTATAATAAACCTACTAGTGAAGGTACCGATCCATGTGTTTATAAAAAAGCTCAAACATTATAAAACAACAAATACAGTGCGTTTAGGTGCATTTTTTGCACTTCCTACTAACGAAGCTATTTCAGTGCCAAAGCAACCTGAACAGAAGAGTTTTTGTAATCAAGTACACTAATGGGGACACTTTCTCTTCTACCAATGTTGTATTTGACCAGAGCCAATACAAAGAAAAATGTTTAAATGATATTAAATAGTTGTCTATGCTCATATACCCTTTGGTCATTTGTTCAGTATATTTTTGTCTTAAGGCGTATCACAATGCATTTTAATTAGAACCTGGGAAGTATCCTTGAGAGATTTGGTTTGCCCGTGTGTAAGGCAGTGTAGGATAGAGTGCAATTTTAGCAGCAGAGAAAACAACTGAATTATGTGTGCCTCAAAGCTCAGGGGAACACTCGACAGTGAGAATTTCAATTGACCCTGTGTTCTGTTGTTTTTTTTACCCTCCTAGGAAGTGTTATTTAGGATGACTACAATGCAGCATTGGGTTCTGGACAAGGCACTGTGGACTGGCCTCACGTTCTGGATGTGTCGACCCGGCTGAGAGCGAGAGCCAGCTCCAGATCCTGTTGCTCCTGGAGGCGGAGCCTCCTCAAGCGCTCCTCTTCCCTCTTACTCTCTCGCTTGGCCCACTCCAGCTGTTCGACTTCATTTCCGAACTAAGAGAGAGCGAGAGACAGAGAGAGACTTGCATCGGACATGACAGAGAAACACAGTGCACACACACACACACACACAAATCAAACACTCATGTGTACACAGCAATGCTTGGATCGATTGGTGGATTTCAATGAATCAGATTTTGAGATGATTAAGAAAAAAACTAATTACAGTATAAGAGGAATAAAACACTCAAGGACATGCTGTTATTGGAAAATGATCACACCACCTCTGTTTAATTAATTTCCTATAACAGCACCGGTCATGTTTTACTCCTTGGGAAGTGTCTGACTGTGGGGTTTCATTTACAATGGAGGTGGGATTCCTTTACACAACTTGACAATCGGACATGCTCAGTTGTGCTACCACCCAATCCCAAACCCAGTGCAAAACAATCGTTTAAATCTCATAACATCACCCAGGTTGACTCTTTGGTCTTTGGAGAGGGCTGTCATGGATTTGTCGGTTTCCAAATTGTAACTACACTCTCACTGCTGCATCTCAGTGTTCTTCATTTTGTGATGGATAAACAATAAACAATAATCCTTCCAGGATTTCACAATGTTGGGAACGCAGAAATGAACACAAAATCAAGCAAAATTCGGAGGAGCTTGCAATATATAAAAAACTATCGCAGATCATTGTGACGTCATCACAACGCAAAGTCCTCTTTGATTCACGAGTATAGCTAAAAGGTCTCATTTCCCAACAAACATCACTGTGAAAGGCCGTGAAAAACAATTTCATGCGATTGCAATTTCGCCAATTCAATTAGTTTTCACACGCAAAAAAAGTTGCATTGCAAATTTTGAAAAAAGCCACAGCAAAATCAAGCATTTCTAGCCTCAACAATCAGAAAAAAACCTGTGAAACCCTGTATGGACTGATAATACTCTGCGATAATACTCAGTGATTATACTCAGGTGGTTGCTATACTGTACATTGATGGCACAGCAGTCAAGACATCTATACTGCGTCTCAACTGACTAGAAGCTTTTACTCAAAAGTAGTTGAGTCGAATCATGAGATCACAGGAGCTCATTTCTGACTTCAGAAGCATGGATTATTTTTTTCCAATTTAGTTTAATGTGACAGTCTTATAATCACATGGAATTATGAATGAATAATTACATGTAGTGCTCAATATAAAGAATAGAGGCATGAGGCACATTTATTCAAAATGCAGTTTACATACGGTGTATGGGGTTAATGTTCATACAGTTTCTTTTTTTAATCTCTCCAATGCTAAATAAATCTGTTTTCACATACGAGGCAATGCGGATTTTGTGTGTTTGTTGGGTGGAGTAGGTGCTCGCTGTGGTTAACACTCAAGCATACAGAGAGCTGAGTTGTGGTCACCAAACCCATGTACTAACTTACCTTCAAATGTTCAGGGCCTGGGAGAGAGACACATTATTATAACAGATCTAAAGCAATCAGGACTAAATTTAAGGGAGGGGGGGGGGCTAGGAAAAAACACCCCCTCAAAACAAATAAGCTCATGCTTCACAGAAGGACACTATGAACAAACTCTACTTGCACAGCAAACACATGCAAGCGCTTTATACAGTAAAATAATAGCATGCAAAAGCTGTAGCTAAGCACCAAATGCACCAATACGGTATTTTTACACTACAGTACTACTAAATTGCATCAGTGTATTTTTAGACTTACCTTATCAGTGGAAGTAAGATTTACTACAGAATAAAATCACACCATTACTCTCGATAGAAATGAAATCTTTAACCCTAAAGCAGATTTAACTACTTATTTTATTTAATTTTTTTAAACTACTTTAACTGCTATCTAAAAATGCAGTTGAAATGCATGAAACAGCTGGGGGGTAGTTTTAACACTGGAACGTGTAAGGAGACCGAAGTTGTACTGTCAAACACAAGGGCTCACTATTTGTTGTTTGTCACTTGGGTAAGGATGAGTGGGAGGTTTAACCATTGCACTTCCTGTTTTCAATCAGAGGTCACAAAGTCAAACGTTCACATTTAAAGCCTGTATTCCAGGTTTTAAAGCCTGTATTATATACATTTAAAGCCTGTATTACAGTACTGTGCAAAAGTCTTTTTTTTTCCTTTTATGACTTCTACATTATCGAGTCAGTACAAAACCCATTTTAGATTTCCAGATATTAGTTTTCCAGCACATTAACATTTTAACATTAAAACATTAAAATTTTACAGGAAAATGTTTGTATGTCACTAAAGAAAGCAGCATATTAAGTGGTTAGAGACACTTTTCAGACAAAAAAAAACAAAAAACTGTGATACAACATAATGCTTTTGCTGTAACAATAAGAAGTGAGTGTGACAGTCTCCAGAAGAACTGGTTATGCAAGATGCCCAAAACAACTCACCAGCTCATTTCCTTATAAATAAAATGCAAAAATTTTAACTGAGACTACTAGGTTATTCTTGTTTTCTTTTTTTTTAAAAGCACACCAAATACTGACTTTGATTGAATTTTCATTTATTACTGTTTACTGCTCTTTATAGTATTTTTTTAATGTAGAAACATTCCATTTAATTAGTTGTGAAGGCATCTTTGCTCTACAGCATTTCTTTGCGCAGTACTGTATAGATCTATATAATAAAACAGTAGACGCTTAAGATGTATAAAGTAGTGCTAAAAGGCAGCTATGTGTACTCCGAGTAAGATTTTCTTAGTTTCCTGTTGTAACCGGGCTTTAAAAGGAAAACTCCACATTTACATAAAACATTGAATGTGTTTAATATTGAAATGTGTGTGATGTGTGTAGTGACCCTGGTGCTAATTTGTTGGTTTGTTCCTGTGTGTGAAGCACACAAACTTAAGTGCTTAAGTGATAACAGTGAGGTTTTGCTGCTAGCTCCTATAAACAAAAGAGCAAGAGCTTCTTTTTTTCCATATGACTGAGAAATCCAGTGTAGATGTTGTGCAGACTGTGGTTCAGAATGCAATGCAGCTATATCCGACGAAGTCCGGCTGGGTTACAGAAGAGACTCTGCTCAGCTAGATAGCGATTTATGAAGATGACAAGTGTGATGGTGTTGGTGGCGATGGTGTTGATGTTGGCATGAAAGTTAACGCTTTGGATGCCGATGCTTTTTTCATGCACGTTTGAGGAGGTGAGAGAGCTGGACAGACTAAAAATCTATTGCCCTGTTTAGGTAGAGATGAATCCTACTGACTACAATGTCCTTGGGTTGTCGGAAAGAATTGTGGGTGATGTAGCATCATCCACAAAGTATAAACAAAAACAGAACTTGGTTTATAAATTAAATCTTGAACTCTAATGGTAAATATGCAGACTTCAGGGCGGACTTTTCCTTTAATCAGAAGTTCAGAGTGTACGGACAACTGAAAAATGAATGGATTCGTATGAATGACATTGCACAGGAGGCAAGCAAAATAAGGCAGACACAACATTGGGCTGGATGCGGGGGTGAGGAACACAACAAGTAAAACAGGACGGTTAGGACCAGCAGGGTCTACAGGTCTCGGCTACTGCTGGCTGTCCAGCTGGCCATCTAGACATGAATGGTTGATGAGGGGGTGAAAGAGCATGCTGGACTAAGACATAAATGACAACATGGCTGTAGCCAAGGATGAATAATACAATAGAACATAATGCAACACAAAGCAACACAACAGACACAGATCCAGGAGGAGCTGGCATGCCTGCGGGGACACTCAGTGCTGTCTAAGCTGGACACACCTGCAAGGGTTAACTAGACTCGACTTACGGCTCTAAGGTCTGCAAGACCGAGAGACTCTGTTAAGGCAGATCTACTGGACTGCGACGAGGAGAGAGAGTCCTCGCACAACTTCGGAAAGAGAGTAACACCAAGTGTTTGTCTATGAGCAGCAACTTCTGTATGAGTTCCTGCTGAACTCGTGCCTAAAACAGTCCAGAAAGGGCATCAGTTAGAAAGCAAATTGCATTGAAATCACTGTTCGCATGTTCTGTACGACTTCTTGACCCTTGAGCAAAGAGCAGTGATGAGATCAGGCCGTGGAGCTTTTTAAAAAGGGCTGACATGCGGTGTACCAAAACCAGAGCAGCGGTTTCATTTCTGCAAATTCAAGCCACCTTTCAAAACCAATTACAATGCTTGTAAGCCATTACAACAACTGTTGACAAACACAACACAAGATTGTTGAGCCATAGGCTATGTAGTGCGCTGGCCTCTGCAGGTCTGGAGAGTCGCTTCAATCTGTTGATGCTGATGCTACGAAAAACATTGCTGAGGGAAAAAAAAAAAGAACTAGGCTGCTGATGTGATTTATGTAAAAAAAATGTTAAATAAAGCATCACTATCAACGATCACCCGTGTGCCATTCTCTGAGTGCAAAAGTACACAGAGCAGCTGCTCGGAGCAAGTGAGAGACTGGTTTTGGGCTTCCTCTGTTTTTCTCAGGGGTGAGGCACAACATGTATGTGAAGGGAGTTATTTACCGAAAGCTGCAGAGGAAACAGAAAACAGCAAGAGAGAGAAGTGAGTAGAAACTGGCATGGATTATTTTAGCCACCCATGAGAACCACTTCACAATCTCTGAAGCCTTCAACTGTGCTGCCTCACTTATACCTCAACCTCATGATGTCTTAATACTCTTCACAGATGCACATTTAATTATTCTTTCTTTTACACTATACGGCTAATAGCTGTGCAATATACAACTTAAGACAAATAGAAAAATATAATTTATCCCATAGATATGGGGGGGTCAAAACAATATAACTATTATGCAATGATAGTTTGCATTTAGTTTGCATCCCTTTGCCTTTATAACTGCCTCCAATCTCATTTCTACCATTAGAGCTGGTTTTGATCCTCAGTTGTAATCTTTTTGATTATTTGATTAGTGTAGAATTCATTTTATATGTAAGAGCAATCATATTAGTACTACTAGTAGTAAGAAAAGTAGTAGTAATTAATTCTATGCTAGAAATAATAGTAATTAATACTACTAATATTAGTAGACTAGCAGTAATAGTAGCATTGTTATTATTGTTGTTAGTAGTAGTAATATCTTTATTATTATTACTACTAGAAGTAGCAGTACTAGTTGTATTATTATTATTATTATTATTATTATTAATAATAATAATAATAATAATAGTAGTAGTAGCAGCATTAATAGGTGATGCAGACCACGGAGAAGCACATGCTATTTACTCAAAGTTGAAGAGCAAACTGAAAGCAGTGAGAATACGCTGGCATGAACACTTTTAGCCAGTCGTGGGAACCTCACACTTGCTGCATTTCTGTAGGGTGTGAAGTGTGTACGCCGGTCAAATTCTCACACACACTCTCACTTTCTCGCTCTCAGTCTCTCCTGTTCCATCTCCACATTTCCTCTGCTCGTTGATATGAGCAACAAGGCAGCACCGCACCCATGTCTACAGTGACAACAGGAAAACAACACGGCCTGGTACACCACGCACATAAACAGCATAGCACCGTGCAGCACATCACAACACAGGGGTCCGAGCTGTGTAAACAACACACGAGTGAAAGGTCAAATCGACTGTTCTTCTATATACAGTACCGAAGGAAAGGGAGACAGAGAGATGAGTATAAATAGCAAGAAATTGACATGACATCGAACACAAAATGATTTAGGGAAACCTGGGTATGCATATTAGCCATATTGATAGCAGAGTTTATCTTCACTTGTCCTCTTGGAGAAAGATCTCACGGAATGGTTTGATGAGGATGACGTGTCTAATCTTGAGATCTTGAGAGAGGGACAGTTTTACCAAGGTTTCTCAATTTCTTTTTACTGAACACCTGATTCCACCCATCAATTAATTTGGTGTGTTAGAAGAAGATAAACAAATACAGTGGTGTGAAAAAGTGTTTGCCCCCTTCCTCATTTCCTGTTCCTTTGCATGTTTGTCACACTTAAGTGTTTCGGAACATCAAACCAATTTAAACAATAGTCAAGGACAACACAAGTAAACACAAAATGCAATTTGTAAATGAAGGTGTTTACTATTAAAGGTGAAAAAAAAGCCAAACCATCATG
>JAFFST010052920.1:81882-94448 GCA_022414735.1 Noturus placidus
ACACTTCTGTTCACGATGCTCTTGCGGAAATTAGTGTTGTGAGTATAGGAAAAGTTACAAAGTTACTAAATCAAAATTCTGGCCAGAGTAAGTACAATTTTTTTAACACTGTCAGTTACAATACTATTAGTTTACTTCAATCATAATTGTAAAATGTTCAAAGAGCTAAAAGTGTCAATGTTTATTGAACAGAAAACTCAGTGCTAATACTAGTATGGCTAATGGAGCTATGAAATGCTAATTACAGCTGCACTTTTATAGTGTATATGACATTTTTTTGCATCAGGATTATTTCAGTGGTTAATTATGTTGTGCTTATGCCAGATGCCCAAGAAAGCAGCGGTCGACAGGGATTCCATTTTGACTGTCCTCTGTTCATCAAAAGAGGCCATAGTCCAAAATGTTAATTTCTCCTGAACGAAAACAGCACAAACAAAAATTTTTACAGCACAAACCGGCACAAACGGAGCTGAAACGAATGAGACCATTTCGGATTAATTTGGACCATGTGTAATTTTGGTGACGTCATCATACCATAATTAAATGCTTAATATCTCAAACCGGCACAAACGAAGCTGAAAAGAATGAGACCATTTCGGATTAATTTGGAGCATGTGTAATTTTGGTGACATCATCATACCATAATTAAATGCTTAATATCTCCTGAACGAAAGCAGCACAAACCAAAATTTTTACTGCACAAACCGAGCACAAACGATTGAGACTATTTTGCTGACATTTTGTGTTGGTGGGGGGGCCAACTTCACGCAGGTGGTGTGATCTGATGTGATATGGTGTGACGCACCTTGGACTTACTCTTACATACCTGATTATTTTCTGAAATATATTTTATTTTCTCTGATACTACAGCAATTTGCCAATAATTTACTTTTTTTTGTTAAAGAACAGGTCATTCTTTTACCTGCTTGTAACTGAATAGTTTAACATATTATACGGTACTGTACAAAAGTCTTAGGCACCTTATTCATTTATTTTAGATTTAGTTTTAAACAGATTTTTATCTACATTATCGAGTCAGTACAAAAACTTTTAAGATTTCCAAACATTAGTTTTCCAGCACAAAATTAACTGTTACAGTAAAATGTTTGTATGTCAGTAAAGAAACCACTTTTCAGAAAATAAACATTATCAAGGCTGCTGGGTTTTGCTGCAAAAATAAGAAGCAAGTCTCCAGAAGAACTGTGGCTGGTTCTGCAAAAGGTCGTCAGACCAAATATTAACTTTGTATCATTTACTACAGTTTACTGCTCTTTGCTGGATTTCTTTTAAATGTAGAAACATTTCATTCCATTATTTTGAAGGCACCTTTGCATGTACCGAAGACTTTTGCACAGTACCGTGTGTTGCAGATGGTCTAACAAAACAAGCTAGTTCCTTCTCTCTTGAAGTTATAAAGACATGCAGCTTGGAAAGCACAAACACTCCTGACATAAATCAGATAAACGTCTCCTTTCAGAAAATATAACGCTTATTATTAGGCTTAAATTTGACGGTATATCTGTTATACAGATCTGTGAGTTAGCTGTTACTATGTAAATGATAATGTAATAGAATGGGTGCATTAATATAAACCTGTAGGGTATAAATGCCTTTTAATACACACAAACCAAAACCCAAAGTGCACACGTTCTATTATGTATTTAAAACTTTAAAATAGTGCTTTCCATTAAGTCAAACCTGCAGTTTGGGCCAGGGGTAATTTGGGATACATCGGACTTAAAAACACTACTCACACTGTAAGCTATAGGTTCAGTACATCACAGCACCTTTATTGAAGGGGTCGCTTTTGAAGGGGTCCTCAGTCTGAAAGGGATCCACGCTGAAGTTCTGAGCGGCGTTGTTATTAAACATGGCCAGCCTCGACTTGAAGGAGGAGTCCTCCTGAAACAGATGCACCATTCAGAGACGTTGTTTGCTCTCCTGCTCAGCCTTTTTTGGGGGGGGGGGGGATGTTATCATTCTAATCATTTCTACTGCGTCACAAACGTCTACTCATTTTCTGCTCGGGAAAGGAGAGAGCTTGTGAAGGTGACATCAGAGGAAGCGTGCTTCCAGGGATGTAGATTTAACAGTGAGTGACACAGCTGCATGTACAAAGAGTGCGTTATGACAGGATGAGAAACGTTTTCTGGAGCTCTATTTTCGTGATTGTACCTCATGCGTGAAGAATGGGCATACATTCGGTATGCTGTATGTTTTTGGTGTCTTCGTGAGAAATACAAATGTTGTTTTGGACTTATTTCTGTGCTGTTTACACGTCACTTATGCGAGACGTGGTTTTAAGCAATTCTGCACCGACAGTTCTCCATCACCGACATCATATCTAGTCAGCAGTCATTATTATAGCGCTACAACCAGTAATTGTGTATAATGTACAGAATATTTAACTAATGGATGTTTTAGAGGATGTGCATACTGAAAGCAATTGAATGATTGGAAATGACATTTCTTTACATCTTCAGTGGGAGTTCGGTGAAGGAAGTAGAAGGAACTGCTTTGGGACTGAAAACAGTGAGACTCTGAAAGTGGTGGAGGAATCAGAAAATATTTGTAATATAAAGCATTTAACAAGTAGTAGTCTCACAACAGTGCTGCTGAGTCCTGAACCCTCCTCAGCAAGGAGCTGGTCGATTTCAGATAGGTTGTTCATGCTGCCGTCGAGAACTTTGTCGAAGCGCTCGATGGTCTTATTCAGTTCCTTCTGCCGCTCCTGGATCTGCGAGATCTCTTCCCGTACCTACGTGAAGAGCGAGATGTCGACAAAAGAAAAATAAGCACCTTCAGATACACTCAAACAAACTGCTGAAGTGAAACTGGCTCTAATGTTGCCTCTAACCTCATCCATCTCATTCTGAGAGGTTTTGAGCAGTTTTAGGATGCTCTCTAGCTTGGCTCTTCGTGCATGCAGGCTCTCCTCCAGCTGCTTCTCCTCCTGTTCCAGGCAGTACAAGTCCGTCTTGGTCCTGTTCAATTCCTTCTCCTGCGTATGCTGAGATGCCTCCTGAGATATGAGCTGCGTCTGCAAAGAGGAGATCTACACACACACACACACACAACCAGATCAGTGATAATGCGTTAGATCCTAATACTCCCGCCCACTCCCTCTCTCTTTCCCCCGATCACTATAACTCACTCTGTCTCTCGCTCAATCACTATGAATTTCTCTCGTCTTTCTCTGCTTATTACTCTGCCTCTCTACTGCCATCTCTATTTTGTGTCTCTTTTTCTTGGTCTACATCTCTCCATCTCTCTCACCCTGCTGCTCTCCTCCTGGACCTTGCTCTTGGCCTCGATCACTTTGCTCTCCAGATTGCTCCTCTGCTGCTCCATTTCCTGCAGTCTGTTCTGAGCACCTAGCGTCTGTCGCTCCAGTTCTTTCACGCTGACGTTCTCTTGCTCCAGGTCCACTTGCATGCTCTGTACGTACGTACACACACACACAAACACACAAAAACGCTTAGTCTACTCACTCAGCTACTCATTCTGTAATAAAGTAGGCTCAGGAGGCTATTTTCCTTCTGAGCAAAAAAACAAACTTTTCACAGACGAAAACCATAATTATAACAAAAGGTTCTAGGTGTGTGGTTTTGGTACCAGCTCCAGATTTTATCGAATGGTACTATATGTACTTGAGGGCACAAACACACACGCCTAGACGCATAAAATGTAGCCCCAAAATCTGTTTGGGTTCCGGTTTGGGCCAGTTCTTGTTAAAAAGTGCAATGGAAAATACAGTGGAGCAGATAATGTGTGCTCTTAAGTAATAAAGAACTTCTTGTAGTCTGAGCCATACATGAACTTCGCTGTTCTTCTGACGAAGGGTCTCCTCCTTCTGCCTGATCTCCTGCTCTATGCTCCGCCTCTCACTATTCAAATATAAATAAATAAATAGACAGTTAAGTGCAATATTCTGCATACTTGCCGAACAAACTGAAAAAACACACAGAAATGTATTGTCATCCACAGGCCAATGAATCTATAAGGTTTCCACAGATGTTCCTTTATTGTTACAAATCACCCAAAATATTAAGATTCGTCATTTACAGCTCACTTTTTGTAAGTGATACGATAAAAAAAAATATCTATGACTTTAAGAGCTCCCTTTGCTTTTATAACCCGAGTTGAACCTCTGTAAAGCTGAAAGAATATATAACTATTCTAAATTAACAATAATCTATGCAATTAAATTCACTTTCACCTACACAGCAAGTATTAGACCTTTTGCTGTGCTGACTGAAAAATTATAGTGGTTATACTATATTTGTGGTTTTATTGAGTTGTTATGCTTAGCTTTATCTTACCTTGTAGCATTAGATTAGATTATACATCCATATGTATTACGCCACTGGAAACAACTCACCTCCGAAGCTGTGCGATTTCCTGGCTAATGTCGTCAAACTCTTTGTTTCCCGTCAACTCCACTGGCATCAATGGACTACTAATCTCCTAAAAAAATAATTAATTAAAAATAAAAAAATTGAACAACTGAGAGGGAAAAAAAGAAAAAGAAAAAAAAAAAACACAGTAGCTTTCCATGTTTATGCCTGATAACCCATTAAAGAGTATATAAAATAAAAAGATGATCCATTGCATTGCGTGGAAGTAAACACTAGATGTCAGTACTGAATTTCCTAAAAAGCAAAAGTTTAAAAATAACTTACTCTGGACATGCTGGAGGGTCCAGCGAATTCAAAACCAACTGATGAGGAGACTTCTGATGAGATTGCCTAAGGATAAAGAAACAGTGATTAAGAGAACAGAATGGAAAAAAGGAAATATTGATTCTAAAAATGCCTCCAATCTGTACAATTACATAAAACACTATTTTAATTTATAAATTGTGTACCTATACATATTGGAAAACACAATGTCATTGATTCCTATTGTGCAAAATGTACCAATACACACACAAAAAAAAACATTTTGACTGTCAGCCACTAGGGGGCATCAAAGTACAGTGTCATGTTGTCCACTATACAGTACATGCACATTGGTGTCTTGGTCTTATCCTCAAAAGAGCTGATGTAGCTGCAGGTTTTCATTTCACCCAAGCATGAACACCTACAGCCAAGTGGTCCTTTGCAGATAAGACTGGACACCTCTAGCTAACGTGTACTCCGTTTAGCATGGACTCACAGCAGAGGTAGCAGAGCCCCTCTCTGAAGGAGGAATCATATCGGGGTTCAGGCTCTGAGGGGGGTCAACACCTTTGACTGCCTGCTGAATAAGGTGCATGGCCAGACTGAACTGTTCTTTGGTCAATTTGCCTACATTTTCAGTGTCTGCCAGTGACCTAAAAAAGAGAGATAAAGACAGAGCATTTGTTTGGGGTTTTTTCCCTCCAAGAGATAGTTTAGTTTAATACAACACAAGTTTGGATTGAATCATGCATCAAAAACAAAACTTTCTGGAAGTTCATGATCATTTTATTGATTTTTAATTTGAAATGTCATGCTATCGCTATACACCATGTGATGTGGCAGGACAGTGCGGCTATTTAAATGTTTCTTATACCACAGTGCTGCTAAATTCTCAACTTAATAACAGTAGTATAAGAAAGTCTTCAGGACAGAGGACTTTGCCGTAAATAAGGAGAGGCTGGTGAGGGAACGGATTTTTCAAGCTGCTCTATGTGTAAGTGACATATCTCGTGGATGTTCCACAATATGAAATGTAATTACAGGAACTATAAATGAAAACATTGTTTGTCCCGGCAAACTGCTTTGACATAAGAGGAATAAAACCAACCCCGGGGTGGGGTGTGCCATACTAAACCCCATCCCACCCTACCCAATCACGTTTTATTCCTTACACAACCCAGTAGTTGTGATGAAATGAATGAAACTGAAATACACTGTGTCAGCATCTTTACCAGATGTGGGCCAGGACACGCTGGGGCAGCCCTGAGTTTATAAAGATGTCCTTCACTTCACCTCCTCCAACCATGCCGTCGAAATCAGAGTCAGCCAGCTCGAAGATTTCCTCATACTGCTCCCTGTCGTCCTGGGGCACCACCCAGTTCGCCGAAACATGCTACAACGCCACCCCCCCCCAACAAACAAACAACAAAAATAAAAATACACAATAATTTCCGAATTCAGTCCAAAACACACACACACACACACACACACACACACACACACACACACACACACAATCATATACATCATTACAATTCAAAGCGCAATCATAAATAAAGCGATAAATTAAATTGAATCATCTTTTTCAACACAGCATTATAGACAGGAACAACAGAAAAGTCCAGAAAAGGAAAACACTCTAAAAAGATGTTGCAATGCACACAGCACAATGTATGTCATGAAGACATGAATACAAAAGGAATGGGGAACGAGGCCATGCTCAGAATGCTGATAAACCAGTTTTGCTAGCACAGATTCAATGCTAAGACAGCACATACAGGTTTGAAACAAAAACTCTGGGCTGCTTTAAAAGATCCTAAAGTAAGTGCCACTTCGGTTAGACTGCGAAACTAATTCGCAAGTCCCGGATGAAGCTTGCTTCTACTTCACTTAAGTTTAGATTTACGTCTTTCTTTTCTTTTGAACACAAATAGCGAAGGCAATGTTTGACTTGCCATAAAACATATCCTTAAACTTTATCCACTGAGACTGTTAATGTTTCTGCAGGTCTGGGCTGACATTTGATACAGTGTTCGGACTGGGTGGGAATGTTTGTCTTCTCTGGGTGGTAACGTTTGTATAACCATCAAATTACCATTCGTTAAATGTTTTAAAGCTCCCTGTTTATTTTACAACCTTGGAATCATTTTCACTCCACATGGAGGATCATTCCTTTCACATTTAAATGCCGTTATGCAGCAATTTTGGAGAACGTTGGCTAGAGATGGTCGTTTTTGAAACCCAAAATTCAAACAAATACCATCCCGCCCTTCACTGTGCCTGTTCAAGAATGCCCGAGTGCTAGTGCAACAGAGGGAGCTTCCTGAATTGAATTGTCCCATTGTCCTTACTGGTTGAGAGGTGGTGGTCCACATCATGAGACCATGTGTATGATTGTTTTATGTGGCCTGTAGTGCAACAGAATTTGGCATTTCGTATAATGTGAGGGAAAAGTCAACAAATACTACAAAAGATGTTCTGAGTAGTAAGTATTTAGAGCAACTACCTAGAGCTCCTAAAATAAATTGTTTATTCTGTTATTTTTTTACCAAAGTTAGGTTGGGTTTTTTTTTTTAAATATTGTAATATTTAACAATGTGTATGTGTGTGTATACCAGTTGTGGTGCTGGGCTGGGATTAGGACTTGGGCTGGAGCTCCTAAAGGAGTTTGAGTGTGAAAGATTGGAGGTGATGGTCAGAGGGCTCTTGGAGAGAGGTGCTGTAGGCCGAAGGTTCTCCTTCAAAAAGAAAGGACTGGAGGGTAGAACGGGTACAGAGCCAGCCAGAGTAACTGCAGTCCTCTTCCGCTTGGATGGAGGGATCATGGAAGTCGGAAGGATGGAAGGAAGAGGTTCTTTCTCTCGGGCTCGGTATACCAAATGCATGACCTGATCGGAGACATAAACAACACTCAATGAATCACCTCGAGCACCAGATATGCCCTTTCGATATGCCCCAGATATGCCCCATAAATCTCAGTTGAGGAAAAAGAATAAGCATAAGTTACAGTACCCAGCGTATGTTTATACTATAAACTTTGTGACTTAGGACCTGATTTACAAAACAGATTATAAATGCACCACTGATTTTTTATTTTCAACTCACCACTGCAAACTCTTCTTTATCCAAATGTCCATCCTTATCAATGTCACTGAGATCCCAAATCTGACAAAAGAACACAAAACATAAATGTCATAACATGTACTTAAAAAAAATAAAATAAAAAGACATAATTTAACGTTAATGCATAACATCTATAACGTACTAGTAAACAGTAATAAACTGTACTCTAGTCTGATTGGTCAGAGGGGGTGATTCATTTTCTCTAACTAATCCTGGCTGCAAAGTTTACATTAAAAGCGCTGGTTATAACAGTTCCTTGTTTCTACAGTAAGAGCTCGTTCACAGGGACTTGTACGGTAGACAATTTACAATATCAAAGACCAATAATAAACAGAAGAAGATTTGTTTAACAAAGGAAAAAGAATATGGTGACATTTGTGAGACTTTTCCTGACTGTGTCTAAAGGGTCAGAGTTTTGACAAGCTGTGTTTTTTTTTGTCATAAACAATAACACAAACTAAATAACAACAGTTTTTTTTTCAGAACGTAAGCAATAACAGGAACTAAACTGCCTTGCATACATTCCACAACAGTGGAAAAAAAGCATGATCATTCTTGATGTCATTCAGTACTAAATTAAAAATAATTATTGTTGTCATATAGCTGTGGTATAAGAGGAATAAAACACTTCAGGCAGTGCAGCTATTGGAAAATAAATCAACTTTGACCCTGTTCATTTTGCTAGAGCAGGTGAGTTATTCCTTACACAACATACCTTCCCAAGAACATCAAGGGGCAGGTTTGAATTGATGAGAACTGGTTTCACTTTATCTCCTGACAGAAGCCCATTGATGGGCAAGAGACTCTCGTATATGCTGTCATACTTAGCTTTTTCATCAAACTACAGTTGGAAAAAGAGAGAGTGAGAGCACATAATTATAATTAAGAACAGTTACAGTGCACACCCTTAGCGCAAAATGAAGACAAGGTAATGTATAGCAACAATATATTTATTAGTACTAGTAACACAAATAGCCAAATACTGTGCATCTTAATAATAAAAATTCTTATTATAACTTTGCTTTTATCACCTGTTTCATGTCCTCTGTTAAACACCAGTGAGAAACATGGGGGGTGCTGACTTTTGCACTCATTTCTTTAATGTAGCAGATTACAGCAATGAAATCTAGACTTTTACATTTAACCAATCTTTAACGCATACGTTCTCACCTTCACGGCCCACGTGGAGTCAGTGGAAGATGAAGATATTAAAGAAGGGCTGCCTGTGTCTCTCTACAAACAGAAAAGGACATTTTGTTCATTTTATTTACGAATGATGATTTAATTTCATCCGTACGTTTAATGAAACAACTTCAGCAACACTTTTTCAGTTATACAGTGACACTCTTCTCCATAAAGAAGGAAGAAATGCATACAAATTTAGGAGCAGGTATTGACATGGTATGGTTCAGGGAGGCCTGACTGACATCACTGCCATTCTGTGCTGAAGCCACAAGCCTTAGTGCAATAAAGAAACCCTACAGAGCAAGTGGAAAAAAAAACAAAAAAACAAGAAGATAGACATCAGACGTAAATAAAATACACATAATTGTGTCATATGGATTGGATGAATAATATAATAGTAATAATAATAATTCTTTAATTCATGAAAATGTAAACAAAAAAAGGCCCACCACCACCTCCACAAAACATATCTACTTTCATATGAAACAACAGACATATGTACCCGCTTGTCCAAGTAGCCCTTTCCTTCCGGGTCTGACAAATCCCAGATCTGAAATAATAATAATAATAATAATAATATGAAAAAAGGTTAATCCCACTATGTTATCAATTATCAGAACTAAGCAGAAAAAAAGACAAAGTGTACAGGAAAACACAACAGGCGATGCTGTTATAGGAAATGAATCACATTATAGCAGCTATAAACAGTCTGCTTCCTCACCAGCCTCTCTTTTCTTTTCTCTCAAAGTTAAACCGACAAAATTTGCAGCTTGTTACTTTGTTAGCTTGTGTGCTGTCTAACAAAGTGCTGACATATATAATATAAAAATCAGAAGCGAGAACTCAACAGCACTGTTGTATACATATTTAACAGTACGCGTAATCTCCGTTAACTGAACCAGTTAATAATTTTGATGATGCAGAGCTAGAATGGCTTACCTTGCCCAGAGTACTGTCTGAAAGCCCTGACCTCTTCAAAAACTGCGCTGCTTCAGCTGCACCAATTTTGCCCATGTTTCCTGGATCCACCTGCACCAACCAGATGCATTCAACAATGCGTGCATGCAACAATAGCATTTACATTATCGCTCAGCTTGTGCGTGAACATCAACACGTTTGATGGCCTGAGGAAAAACCCCTTCCTATGGTGACATTTTCTACAACATATATTAGTGAAAACTACAGACTTTCTTAAACTGAAGTATCTCTCTTTTGCATTTTAAACTCTGGTAAAGTGAAAATAGAGAAAAGTGCACTTTAGAGACAAAATAACCCCAAATGCGGCCAAAATGCAATTCATGGCACATTATTAAAGTCCATGTAAATTGCCTTGAACTGCGCAGCAGTATTTTGATGTGTTGACATCATTTCCAATGAAATAGGAAGTCAGAGTGGGACATATCTAGTGGCTCCTCCCACTTTTTAAATAGCCAATAGCGTTTAGCTTACCTCACATAGAGAAACTTAAGAATGACATTCATACTAAAAAGCCATAAAACTTTTTATTTTATGTGGACTTTAAGTGTTTTATTGAGATGACATGTTTTCCCAGGCCACCACAAATATATCTACATCTATCTATCTATCTATCTATCTATAAACCGTTCATAAAGGTATGTGAGCAATACCATTTTACCTGTTTGTAGAAGGTTTCATATGCTGGGTTTCCATTTGATATCTACAGAAGTACAGAAATGAATGATTATTAATATTGTTATATAATAAGATGAAGTAGAACATCTATCTGGTGGTTAAAATAAAGAACAAGATACAGTGAAAGACAAAAATCAACATATAAAAATGAAAGGACAATGATGTTTAACATGATAATAAAGAACAAAGATTAGAAAAAGTAAATAAATCGGTCATTAAGGCTCTGGGGTACTGATCGGAAGGTTGTGAGTTCAAGCCACAACACCATCAAGCTTGATCAAGAACATTAACCCTTTACGCTCTGGCACGAGTCGAATCACAGCTGACACACAGACCAGGGGTGGGACATTGGAAGAAATTTAATCTTTCTGAATTTGTGCGTCATCTCCTGCTGCTGTAGATGGTTTCACATGGATACCCTAAAGATGTGCGTTAATCAAAAACAGTCAAAGTCTCGATCTTTCTTCAGTGGGTAATCTTATCTGCATGCTGTAGATTTGAAGTGAACAACTGCTGCTGTAATCATAAAGACGATGGCATTCACACTGTATAACTGTGGAAGACTAACAACATATAATCTCACTCTCTGGTGTCACCCAGGAGCGGATAGACTTCTTTTTGCATCATTTCTTTCTTTATTGTGTTGTCTCAGTGACCGCTACCGCCACCGCTGGCTTTAACAATACATAAGAATTTTACAGATCTCTGCATAAATATGACCAAAAACATCATCAGATTTATCCTAAAAGGAGATAAAGAGAACCCTATTAACCAAATGAGACCAAGACATTATACTTGGTCATTTATTTATGTATTGAAGAAAATGATCCAATTTGACATCTGTGAGTGGCAAAAGTATGTGAACCTCTAGGATTAGCAGTTAATACAAAGGTGAAATTAGAGTTGGGTGTTTTCAACCAATAGGATCGAAAGTCTGGTGTGACTGAGCGCCCGGTTTTATTTAAAGAACAGGGATCTATAAAAGTCTGGAGGAAATTCAAGACCATCGTTACCCTCCTCAGGAGTGGCCAACCACTGGATCATTGATCGACCATCAAAATTCAATTCCACTTTATTTGTATAGCACCTTTTACAACAATCATTGTCTCAAAGCAGCTTTACAGAAACATATAAACACAGGGTACAGATTTTAAGTGTGTGAATTTATCCCAATCAAGCACAACTGTATTGTTAAAGCCAGAGGTGACAACAGAAGGGTTCACAAACTTTCAAGCACCACTGCGTGTGCATACTTGAATTGAATTAAAGTCAATATTTTTAAGTGTTAATCTTTTATAAGACGTATCTCATTTTTAAATCCCCAATATAGCACACTAATAGCAGTTTATTAAGGATATACAGATTAAATATAGCTGCTTATGTAACAGTATTAAAGTGGGCGTCTAGGAGACACGGTTGTTGTTTTCCTGAACCTACACACCGAGACATGGATACATTACAAGTTTCAAAACAAACAAAAACGAATTTCCATATAATAGTATCAAAAATATCGTTGATATCATACACGAAAGGCCACTCTATTCCGCCTTGCATGTGAAAGCGTCTTCCAGCCAGAGTTGTAGTCTCTGCGTGTACACACTCGGTTTGGGTTAGCTCTCATTAGCTTAATTTTGTTCTCATAAAACTGGAGCAAACTTCATTCTGCACATTGACAAAGCAGCCCCTTTTTGAGGTGTGTATCGTAGCTAGGTAGTTAAAAGTCATTCAATATTTGTCGGGAAGCTTTAATTAAAATAAAAAGAAAACTTTAAAAGGCTGTGTTACCTGAGTCAGTGACATGAGCGCCGCCATGTTTCCGGCTTCTGCCTGCCGCGCATGCGCGGCTCTGTTCCTCAGTCTCGTGAACGCGCACCAAAAAAAAAAAAAAAAAATTATAAATAAATTTGCATTTCGACGGCCTTTTTGGGTAAATGGTAATATATA
>JAFFST010052920.1:127565-142533 GCA_022414735.1 Noturus placidus
TAATCAGGGAAAACGGAGATAATCAAATTCCTCACTTTAATCCGCTGGAGCTCTCTCGCGCGCCGTAAAATATCAGCACATTCACTATAATAATGAAATCTACACACAATTGCTCGTGGTTGTTCACCAGGCTTGGGATTCGGCTGAAAGGTCCGGTGGGACTGGTCCAAAACCGGCTCCTTCTCCAGACCAAACGCCTCTTTTAACAAGGCCGCTACAGCAGCAGTGGAACATGTATTAGAACCTTCTGGAACTCCCATTATTCGAACGTTATTGCGCCGCGACCTCATCTCCAAATCCTCACATTTATTCTGTAATTGATTCACGGTCTCAGTGAGAGACTCGATGGTAGACTTCATGTGTGCTATGTCATGTGTAAGCGCGTCCTCGCGCTCAGCAACCAAATCTTTTAGCGCTGAAATGGCGGCCTCGGTATCATCCCTATCTTTAACCTGCTGAAGGCCTCTTCAACTATGGTTTGGTCCACCTGCCCCGCCCGGTCCATACATTGGTCCGCCAGGTAGGAGTGGGGCCTGGGGCTGGTTTTGCCATTCAGTCTTTGGTCTCTGCCCCCCTTGCAGGGGTTGTTGTGGGGCCCTGGGTCCCAACGTCTGTCCCCGTTGTTCCGCTCTGTCCACCCTTTTTCCCCATGTGGGCTGGTGGGCATATGGGCAGTTCCGTCTCATGTGACTCAGGTCCCCACACTCCCAACATCCCATGAACATTCTTGGTGGAGGTCTTCCTCTTCCATACCCATTTCCTCGCCCCCATGTGGGCGGTCCATAGTATGCAGGAGGTCCCATTTCATACATATGTCCTTCTGGGGCCAGTGGTGCTCCTGTGTATCCTGACATTCCTTGCATCTGCGGCAGGGCATGGAGGGGGCTAGTCGGTACGGCGCGTGCAGGTTCTTCCTGTCGACCGGTGGCTGTGTCACCATAACAGCAGCTTGTTTGGCCCCCTCCCTCTTCCTTTCTTTTTCCTCCTGCCTTGCTCTGGTGATTTCTCCCAGTTGAGCTTTGTATAGCTGGGTCAATACAGTCTCTGCTGCTTCCTTGGCCTCCTTTTTTGCCTTTTTGCTTTGTTCCACATGGTGTATTACATGTGCCTGGAACGAATTCCATTCCATGGTATTCAGCCCCACCACTCCTTCCAACTTCTTTTGGACCTCCTCAGGCAAGGCCTTTTTTAACAGCATCTTGAACAGCCCTTGGCTAGCCGCAGTCTCATCCCATTTACCTCCTGTTTCCTCTCTCCACCTGTCTTGGAAGTTCTGTATAAATGTTGCTACGTTCTCCTCGTCTCCCAATGTAAGCGTTTCCAGCTTCCCCGGATCCATTTTGGTTGGGAACATCTGGCGTGTGGCATTCCATATTGCCGTTCGATAACACCCGAACGGGGCCGGATCTGCGCGCGGGTCTGGTGCCACTTGGGCCAAATCCGCGTCTTTGAACAGTTCCTCCGCACGCCCGTGGCTTACAGTTTGCCACAAAATTGCCTTGATATCTCCTAAGGCCAGGAGTTGTCCAGCCGTTTTTTCCTCGAACTGGGTTATCCATTTCTGCCCCCCATCACACATGTTGGGGAGTCTCTGAATAAGCCCCGTCAAATCCATGAAGCTCCATGGGATATAACATACGTCCTTTCCTTTGACCATAAGGGGCATTGAGTTGGTCTGTAGCCTATACAAGTTCTGTATACTTGCCATTGGGGTTAGTACCTGTGATCGCAGGGGAGTCCTCGCATACCTGGGAGGGGGTTTGATTGTTTTTCGCAGAGTCCTGCCTTTTCCGTTGCGCGTCCACTGTCCCTCTTCTCGGTCCTCACTTTCTGAGTCTGACTCGATTTCCCCCTCCTGTGCCGGCTCCTCTTCCCCTCCATCCTCCTTTCGTTCATAATACTCTGGGCCACTTCCAAAGCCTATAGCTCTGTCTCCTTCGTTCCATGTTTCAGCCTCATATTGTTCTCTCAGTGCTCTTGTGGATAGTGTCAACTTCTTCATTCGGTCTTCCGTATCTCGGTTCAGTCTTCTCTTTTCAACCTTTCCACCACCTCTTGAGTTGGGATTCTGCCCCGTTCTCGAGCCCCTGCACCGTGTGCCGGGCATTCAGCACCACTTCCTTTTTCTCCTTGAGCTCTCTATCCCCATTTGTGGCTCCCTTCTCCCATACTTTAGCACGATCTCTTAACCCTTGGCTTCTTTCACCGGAACAAGGTGTGATCCTTACGTTTCCTTCCAATCTGACCATTTTTCTCTCTTTATCGGATCCTTGCGTTCCTTCATCTTTCTTTGGTGCTTTTCTTTTTCCTCCTCTCTGGTTCTCCTTTGAGTTTTCCCCATTGTCCCACTCGATCAGGTTTTTCTCTCCTCCATTCTCTCCCATCAGCTTCTTTCGATCCCCTCCGCTATCTCCCTTGGTGTCTTCCTGATTGTCACCCGTGGGGTACTCTGACAGGGCCCTTCATCTTCATCCATATGGGCATAAGTTGTGGTATATCCTCTGCAGTACTCTCTCATCTCCTCATTCCGGGAGTCACTCCCTAGATCTGGGACCTCGAGCAGGGGTCCGTCTTCTCTGTACTCTCCTTCACTGCATTGTTCTTCTTCGTCCAGATAGCCTCGTGTCACCCTTCGGTGTTGTCCATCAAACGTTCCTCTCACTTCTATTCTGGTATCCTGCCATTCACCCATCCTCTCTCCTCCTTCAGCAATCAGTGGGTACATGCCTGCTTGAGTAGGACGCTCCGTCGAGGTTTGGCCGTGGGGCGCACCCGTGGATTATATGGGGGCAGCGAGTGCACTTTATGGTTATCTGTGCAGGGTGGGGCCATTGCATTCTTTTCCTCCTCTTTTTCTTGCTCCAGTCCTACTTTTTCTTCCTTCACTGCTTCACATATTTTCTTCACCATCTCTCTCTCTCTCTCATCCTCCTTTCTCTTTCTCATTTCCTCAATCTGCTCTCGTTGGTTTCTCTGGCGTCTTGCCTCCTCCTCGAACCATTGTATTATTGCAACTTTCTTTCCCAGCTTGCCTGGAACTTTCTTCTTCCCCTTCTGTTCTTCCTAGACTTCCAGCCTTTCCTTCATTTTCTGACACATTTGCTCATCCAATGTCCCTTCCTCCGGCCACTGCCATGTCCCGCTGCTCTTGGCGTTCCACTTTTTACAATAATGTCTAATGTCTTTTTCTTTCTCCTTATGTTCCTTGATGACCATCTCCACAGGGCTTTTTCCCGCCATACTCATACCACTTTATCGGGTTTCTATTTTCTGCAACGGGTGGTGTTTACTATCACTGGCTCTTGCTCCTTGTTACCCCTCTCTTTGTCCTCTCAGCCCAGTTTCTCTCTACCTAGGTTGGCACACACTCAGCTATTGCAGATACATAAGTTCAGACACATTCAGCTATTTGAAATTCATACATAATACATACATGCACGTAACATTCAGCATATCATCACTGTTTGAATACACAATACATTCATACACATAACGTTCAGTATATCATCACTTGGTTGAATACACAATACATACATGCATATAACGTTCAGTATACCATATCACCACCCCCGGTCGTGTCTTCCCCAAAGTATCAAATCAAAAACAAAAATTCACTCATTCACCGGGTACGTTGCCCGCACTTGGGTTCCCACCCTCTGTACTGCCCGTTTACCCAGACCTGGGGCGCGCAGGATTTTTCTCTAAGCAGACCTGGACTCGTTCCAGCGGTATCAAGGAATTCTAGGCCTTATCCACCTGCCTTCTATGCAAACCTGAGTCTTTCATCAGTGGTATCGCAGGACTTTCACTCACTCATTACACAAAAAAACACATCACATTCAATCCTTAGACTTTTCTTCAACTTAGTATTACAATACTCTTTTTATACATTACACAATAATCATGCATTTCCCTATTAGGTTCTTACCTTTTCTCACTCACTTTCCGTCTTTCCGACACTTAATCTGTATTTTCTTCATAGATTTTACAGGACTCTTTTTCTGGAGACCAACTCTGTCCTTCCTCCCCCTCCGGGGCCCCACACTCACAGTAGCGAAGCGTCTAATGCAGAATTTAAAAAGGCTTCTGTCTCGCCTTCCCCTATTTGGCCTTGCCTCGCCTGTGAGTCGCGGAGTCCCACGAGTGGCAATCTGGACTTTTTTGGGTCTATGCCAGTCCTGCCGGGGTCGCCAAATGAAGTACCAAAATTAAATGAAGTATCAAAATTTTCCTACTCTGTCACCGCTAAGTACTTTGGCTTAAAATGTCCTACCAATGTCTCTATCCAATAATTGAAATAAGCTCAATACTTACACACCGTAGAATTTTGAGGAAAATGAAGCACACAGGACGAGTGAGTGAATGATCTGAAAACGTGTGTCAACCTTATCCCTTATATACACTCTTCCCCTCCCTTCTAGGTTCCGAATTTTCCATTATATCTTACATCTGCGTTTTCTCATTCCTATTATAGTTTACTTTTTCATTTTTCCATTCCTTATAAAGCACAGTTTTCATGTTTCTCTATCCTATTATGTCCGGCCTTTTTCTGTTTTTTTTTTTTTAAATATACACCCTTCCATCTTAATCATTTCTGTTTTGGCCAGCGAGCTGTGAGGACCGTTGGTCTCTGTTTGCATTTACCATTTGGACTTTTGTGGATATTTGGGATACTTTATTTTGCTCCGGCTGACATGCGTAAGTGGTTAATGTTTATATTGCTAGCGTCTGCTTTCTCTATAGTTTATATATGTCTCCCTTTGATATAGTGATGCATATTGCTCACGCCTGTTCTCCCCTTCTCTGTTTTCTTTAAGCACGCCGTGGAATTTTCTTCGCTTCCCTCGCGAGTTTTGATTTAAACACACGCTATCAACTGTCTCATCTGTTAGCCGACCTGAATCTCCTGACTGAAGTGTTAACATCATCACCTGACAACTCCACCTTCCCCCCTCCTTTGCGTTATCGTTTGACCCTAGTCAAGGTGTGCGTGGATGCCTCCACACAAACCGACTCTCGACTTCTGACCTCACCCGCCTCTACAGAGTATTATGCTGACACAGATGACATGATGGCTTCCTGGATACCCCCTTCCAATGTCTCTTATTCCGTCTCTTCTTCCCCTTCTGGATCCCCTGGGCATACTCCATTTTATCATACATTCTCACCCTTCCATCCTGGATCACCCGACTACAGTCTTACCAGTCCCCCTTTCCCTCCCGTGTCTGATTCTGAATAAAATCTTCTAATAAAATCTCCTAATTTGCTACTTACTCATTTGTATGGTTTATATATATATATATATATATATATATATATATATATATTTTTTTTTTTTTTTTTTTTTTTAAATACTACATTGGCCAGAAGGTTGATCACATTTCAGTGTGTATATTAATGGTGCTCATTCTAATACATTATTATTCCTACAGTAACATATAATTTACAGAGGTATGTATAAACAAATTGATTTAAAAAGTATGTAATTGTTAACATCATGTAAAATATTCTGTCAGGAGATGTTTCTGAAGGTGTCTCCAGTGTCAGTGTCACGTATCGTGACGTAACAGAGATATGGATGAATGCAATTGCAGTTAGGAACAGTTTTATTTAAGAGAGACACAGGCAGGTAAATCCAAAAACATAATCCATAAACGTAATCCAGGAACATGCAAAGGTCAGGTGATCGGCAAACAGGAATAAACGGGCAAAGTAGAAAACTATGTCATGGTCACGGAAAACAGGGTCGAGAATCAAAACAAGAAACATAAACAATGACTAGGAACTGGGAGTGGAGAAACCAGCGTGGACTAAACTAACATGTGACATAACATGGACAAAGTCTGTCTATGGTAAACTATCGTGAGTAATCTAAACTAATTGAACTATTCTAATCTAATATTCCGCGCTGTGTGCTGGGAGGCACACAGTATATATACGAATATAATCAGCGTCATAATAGCTGACGGCTGAGGGCAATTCAGACAAACGTGAAACAACAACCAATGACAGAACAGGGAGGAGAAATAACAGAAACATAACTAATGCACGTGTCGAAATGTCACGATTGTCAACAAAGGAATATCAGGTGCTCGCGCACCTTGCTCAGCATGCGCGCCCACATGCTCCACAGCGCGCTGCTTAAAGGGGAAATCATGACAGAACCCTCCCAAGAAACATCCCCCTCCATTGGCATTCCCATTACATCCCCCTGGGCAAAATGTCCCAAGCTGAACCAGGAGACCACACGGCATTCTTAGCACAACATAACAGGAGAGCGACATTCACAGCAGAGCAGGAAAGCAGAGCGACGTCCTGGGCATTGCAGGAAAGCATAGCGACATCCTCGGCGGTGCAAGAAAGCAGAGCGACGTCCTCAGTGGTGCAGGAAAGTGGAGCGATATCCTCGGCTGAACAGGAAAGTGGAACGAAGTTCTCAGCAGAACAGGAAAGTGGAGTGATGTCCTCAGCGATGCATGAAAGCAAAGCGACCTGTTCAGCCCTCAGACCTCAGACATGCATGTTGGTGCCACCTCCACCACACTGGCCGGAGCTGCAGATGCTACCCGGTCCACCCACTCATAATACAGGTGGAATGGCAGGTCAGCGTTGTTCGCCACATTAACTCCCTGCAACAGTTTATCCGGGTCATAGATCTGCCCTGGATCCCCAAATTCATTCAAAAATAGGTCCAAAAACTGCTTACTGTTTTCCAGTCCCTGGGATCCCATGGCTGCCAAACACTGACATACCAGAAAAATAACAAATGCACGTGTCGAAATGTCACGATTGTCAACAAAAGAAAAAGCAGGTGCTTGCACACCTTGCTCAGCATGCGCGCCCACATGCTCCACAGCGCGCTGCTTAAAGAGGAAATCGTGACAGTCAGCACTTTGTAGTTTTCCTAACATGGGAAAATCATGAGGATGGAGGCCATTGATGTTTCTCATTAACACAACAAGCTTTTATTAACCTCAAAAGAGAGAAAAATGTAGATTGGTGAGGGCATGAATGTTTAATTCTGCAATAAGGTGGGCGATGACAGGAACTTAATTGGATAAAATGAATGTGTACTTTTATATAAAATGTACTTTAATTCATGAAAATTGTAACAATTGGCAAATTGCCGTGGAGTAATTCAATAACTCCAGCTAAACAAGGTGCTGAATAAGATATTAAATTGTGAAAAGGTATGTCAATAAATACTTAGCCATCAGTAGTTACTGATCATAATACTGTTACTGAAGTAACAGATAAACACTAACCAGAATTAACTGGCGATTACAGTGATTATAGAAATTGCAGCGTTAAACTGGAAAACTGTGTCCATTTGTCTTCTGGGAAAAAAAGAAATTATTTTACAAATTTAATTGACATATTTTACCATTCATTTAGGGTAAATATGCAATCGTTTGTGAAAACAATCACGAGGAATTGAAAAGCGAGTTGTGAATGTTAAGCACAGAATTCAGTTAAATATCAGCAGTTCAAGGAAAAGCAGAGCTGCAGGCGAGATATACCCGGATGTTGTGCTGCTTCCGAAAGATATTGCAGTGATGGACACGGCACCAGTCAGAAGTCCCATAATGCAACGGGACTGGCGCATACGAGCTCAGGAAAAAAAAATGCTTCAAACTTGGTTAAACATAGCTTGTAAATTGTCAACTTGTTGAAGGTTTAAACAAGTCTTTGAAAACAGTTGAAACCTTTTTTTTATCACCATCATGCCTTAGCTGGTCATGCTAGTGGTAACTAGTTTACCTTAGACTGTTAACCCCGCACACATTACATTTCAAATTCCGTTCACTTTCCTGATGTGTGGTTATGATGACATAAAAGGTCACATGACAATACCAACATGGTGGATGTTGTATGTCCGGTATTGCAGTCATAATACACACACATTCTGATTAGTCCATACTGTTTCAACAACCATTCAGTAGTTACTGCATCAAATGTACTGAGTATGTGATTTGGGATAGCCTACTGTGTACTGCATCAGTATACAACAGTAGGCTGCATCTTCTTCTTATCTTTATGAAGCTGGACAAACTCTAACAATCTCTGGAGAGTATTCAGTCCATTTTAAGCAAAGACAAGTGGCCTGATGACCCTGAGCTTGAAGAGCTCACTAGGCCACGAATGACTCCAGCACAAATTGAATAAGACTCTGAAAAGCTACAGGACACAGATGACAGAAAGAAAGTGGTATGTGAAAAGAGGATGTTGCTGTATTATTATTGTGTTTGTGTGTCTGTGTGAATTCAATGTTAACATTTTTGGCACTTGTTGATTACACAAGGGGGCTGATCACTTCTTTATTAAAGTGAAAACTCTAGTGTTAGTGATGATGTTTCCTGCCTTCATCTGCACAAAGCAATGTGTTAGATGTTGAGAAAGATTTACACAAACATTTCCCGGACAATTGGTCATGCACCAAGAAGGCCTGATTAACTTTACATGCCAGTATGCCAAAAAGGGGCATAGTGTAGTGGGTCCCACTTAGTCCCACTTAGTTAGTCTCTTCTGTGTGTCACAAAGATATCTCAAAAAGATCTGCACAAATTCACTTGAACCTTTGTAGAAACATTAGCCAAGAGAGAGTAACTTTTAACTTTTCATGCCAGTGACCAGAAGGTCCAACAAGGACAAATAGAAACACAACTATGATTTAGGGATGTCATGAGAACCGATACTCTGGTACCAAGTCGGTACGAACATTCTTAAAACGTGACTGTACTTGTTTTTCTGCACTAGCGTAGGTACCATTTGTAATGAAGTTACAGATGTTGCAATTCTTCCAGAACTGAAGGGGGCAGCAAATATGCTAAAGTGTTTTAGTTGGTCCACAAGTGGTAAAGAAGAAAAAGAATGCCTACAAGCACACAGGAAAAACCCCACCTTGGTATTGAGTATCATGTACTTTTGGTGGTATCGGTACAGGCTACTAGATTTTTTGTATTGTGACAACCCTACTATGAATGTAATATGCCTTCTTGGTGGAGGGCTGCATTCTACTGACCTCATTTTCAAGTTACTGTATGATCTTATCCATAAGTGTCAGTGTACTAAACTTTGCGTTGTATGTTACTGGGCTACATAGTTACATTGTCCATGTGTCCTGGCAGCATGGAGTTCAGCTGCTCTCACTGCAGATGTCAAGTCAAAACAAACTGTGATTTATATAACCTTGGCAATGGCAAAATTGGTGTAGGGAACAGGCGCCACGACACATCGAGAATAGACACAGAGCATCCGTTGATGTTTTGGGGAAAGTTGTTTCGTTGCTTGCAACCTGTTCAGACAACTTCATTGATTATAATGGGAGTGTTGTGTTTTTTTTGGTTAACAAGCTCATTACATTCACAGTTAGGACTAGGTGTTAGAAAAAATTACAGATGAATTTGACCTTTTATTAGTTAAACAGTCAGAGCTAATGAAAGGAACACTGAGGGAGCAGAAAATCACTATATAATACAAGCTTTATCCTATTAGATCATTAATTTTCTGCTTTGTTACTCTTTACAGGTCGATTTGTCTCTCCTGGGAGGACTGATGCACTTAATTGTAACTAATGCTCTTTAGACAGGCTACAGTTTAAAGGGTTGCAAGGGCAAAAATAATTTCCAGGACCTGGCTATATATCCATTCTTAATACATAATTTTGTTTTTGAATGTTTACAGCAATCTTTTGTGACCCAACAAAGACCTTTTCACTGTTAATCCTATTAATATAATTGATCCCTCCAGTCTTTTTAATTTGGATGGCTCTATATTTGACGGACTGACACAAACAAAACCATCAGTATAGAAATTGACTGTAAATAATTATCCAAACTGCTTGACACCATCTCAGATCCCTCACCTAAATAGACAAAATATTTTCATGTGCACAGGCCAAAACACACAAGGCCCAATTTTTATATGCCTTGGCACATTGTGACATGTAGGCAAGCTGTTTGTGTTCGCACCTGGTGTATTTGAGATTGAGGTGAAAATATTATCAATGGGTGTGTTAGGTGTTGGGATTGAATTACCAATTATTAATCCTCTTATCCTTTGCTTTAAAGAGTGTGAGCATCGTACCAACACAGTACCATTTTCCTTACCATTACCGAGTTCAATAGTAATGCCTGAGACTTGATGGCTCCAGTGGAGTCTAGCCATACCATGGTTTGCTTGATTTGAATGAGCACTAGTAAGAGTACAAGGTGGTTGCTAGTTGACTATGTTGCCTCTTGTAAACAAATTCTGAAGCATTTCCCGGAGCAAAGACAGACTTTATTTTAAGAGAAGACTGAGTGACCTTTACAGCTGCCTAGAAAGACTAGCAACCACCCTGTACACTTTCTATTCTACTACAATCTTAGTAATACTAATACTAAATTTGTACATTTTTCTGCAATTTTTTGTTATTAAGGACATTAGGAAATAAAAATGGTTGATCTTGAAATATTAAAACTACAAGGCTACAATTACTTCGTCAATGACTGATTTGCCATTCCTCGACCAGCAGAGGGCGCCACAACGCAGACTTTGCCCGGTCATGTGATCCACTTACGTGGGTGCATGCTGGAAGCGTGGACAAGTGGCAACAGGTGTTTTCAGTTTGTTTTGAAATCGAGTGTGTTATTTAAGTTCTGGGTTTTCAGCACTAAGTTGGGCGTTATTGTTTAGGATGTTTTGGGACGTTTTGGAAGTTTTGCATGTTTTGTATGTTTGGTATGTTTCTGAAAAGGATTACAAGGTTCTGTTTCTAAAAAGGATTACAAGGTTCTGTTTACTGAAAAGGATTATGAGATTCAGACTGTGGGACGATTTTCGTTGATGTTTTGTTTCCTAGAGTAAAGGTTGGTTTTCATGTTTTCAGTTAATAAAACACTCTTGCGCTTACTTCCTGCCTCCCGAGTCGTGACAGAATAACGCGCCCAAGCAAGGAAGTAGCGAGAGCGCCCGGGTGATTCATTCAGGACGTACTAAAGGAGAGACTTCTCTGGAAGCAGCAGACGGCGCCATGGCGGAGTTTATCTTTTCCGAGATCAGAAACACGGAGGAGCTTTCGGTCGCAAGGAAGCGACTAGCAAGGCAAATAAATCAGCTGGAACAGCTGAAGCAGGTCGGCGGAGAAGACACCCCAATATACCAGTGGTATATGAACTATATCCCCGTAGAGAGGGCAAGGCTCACGCGCATGCAGGCGCTACTGACGAGGCCGGAAAACACTGTCACACACAAGTCAATGCCGGTAAGTCCGGGTTTATCAGAGTCCATGCGCGCGTTTGAAAGCCCTGCTTTGTCTGTGCCCATGTCTGAATGCCCAGTTTCCCATGCGCCCATGTCTGAATGCCCAGTTTCCCATGTGCCCATGTCTGAATGCCCAGTTTTCCAGGTGCCCACGTCGGAGTCCCTAGTGTCCCAGGTGCCCACGTCGGAGTCCCTAGTGTCCCAGGTGCCCATGTCGGAGTCCCCAGTGTCCCAGGTGCCCACGTCTGAGTGCACACTTTCAGTCCCGTCCGAGCCCGAGGGTCCCGTCTCAGTCCCGTCCGAGCCCAAGGGTCCCGTCTCAGTCCCGTCCAAGCCCGAGGGTCCTGTCTCAGTCCCGTCCGATCCCGAGGGTCCCCTTTCAGTCCCGTCCGAGCCTGAGGGTCCAGCCCCAGTTTCAGTCCCGTCCGAGCCCGAGGGTCCCGTTTCAGTCCCGTCCGACCTCAAAAGCCCAGTTTTACATGTGCCTATGATCCCCGAGAGCCCCGCTTTCCTTGGGTCCAGGCCTGAAGGCCCCGTCTTGCCCCAGTGCTTGCCTGAAGGCCCCGTCTCGCCCCAGTGCTCGCCTGAAGGCCCCGTCTCGCCCCAGTGTTTGCCTGAAGGCCCAGGCACGTCCACGTCCCGGCCGCAGAGCCCAGGCACATCCACGTCCTGGCCGCAGAGCCCAGGCACATCCACGAGACCCGTCTTGTCCACGAGCCCAGTTTCGTTCACGAGCCCAGTTTCGTCCACGAGCCCAGTCTCGGCCATGAGTCAAGTTTTGTCCACGAGCCCCGTCTCGTCCACATGTCAAATTTTGTCCACAAGTCAAGTCTCATCGACATCTGAGAACCACGTCCAAGCCCATGCCCTTGAACCCCTGGCAGGAGGCGGCGTCCTGCGTTCCTGTGCCCCGGCAGGAGGCGGCGTCCTGCGTTCCTGTGCCCCGGCAGGAGGCGGCGTCCTGCGTTCCTGTGCCCCGGCAGGAGGCGGTGTCCTGCGTTCCTGTGCCCCGGCAGGAGGTGGCGTCCTGCATCCCTGAGCCTTTGAGGGAGGTAAGCCCAGTGACCTCTGCTCTTTTGTGTCCAGGCCCGGCGATGATCCAACAAAGAGCTCACCAAGCAGTTCATGAGCCTCTGTGGGAGGCGTCCTGTGCTCCCGAGCCTCTGTGGGAGGCATCCTGCGCTCCCGAGCCTCTGTGGGAGGCGTCCTGTGCTCCCGAGCCTCTGTGGGAGGCGTCCTGTGCTCCCGAGCCTCTGTGGGAGGCGTCCTGCGCTTCCGAGCCTCCGTGGGAGGCGTCCGGCATTCCTGAGCTTCCGTGGGAGGCACCCTGCGTGCTTGAGCAACCGGCTGCACGGCAAGACCCGCCTCGGTTCCTGTGGCAGCAGAGGGACATTCCGCCCAGGGGTTCGGGACCTCCCATAGGAGGGGGGTTGAGTGATAGTGCTCGGCGACCGAGCACTTTAGGAGGGGGGTTCTGTCATGCCTCGACCAGCAGAGGGCGCCACAACGCAGACTTTGCCCGGTCATGTGATCCACTTACATGGGTGCATGCCGGAAGCATGGACAAGTGGCAACAGGTGTTTTCAGTTTGTTTTGAAATTGAGTGGGTTATTTAAGTTCCGGGTTTTCAGCACTAAGTTGCGCGTTATTGTTTAGGATGTTTTGGGACATTTTGGAAGTTTTGCATGTTTTGTATGTTTGGCATGTTTCTGAAAAGGATTACAAGGTTCTGTTTCTAAAAAGGATTACAAGGTTCTGTTTACTGAAAAGGATTACGAGATTCAGACTGTGGGACGATTTTCGTTGATGTTTTGTTTCCTAGCGTAAAGGTTGGTTTTTATGTTTTCAGTTAATAAAACGCTCTTGCGCTTACTTCCTGCCTCCCGAGTCATGACAGATTCAGCTACTTAAAGTATTACTTAAAACACTTTTCTCATTCTTTTTTCCCCTTTTTGTATTGCAGATACACTGAGATATGTTCCTCACAGCGGGACTCTGTGTTAATCATTTGTTCGCTTTTCGCTGACTGTGTTTTAAAAATTTTTTTTATTGCGTACCAAGTAATTATAACACTTGTCACATGTTTTGCATTGAATATGTAAAGAGCTTCAACAGCGAAAGAAAGAAAGTGGTTTACGTTCTAATAAAGTTAAAAATGGTTTTTGGAATGTTACCACAAAACATTTGTGTTTTTAAATCATGTTAAAGAGTTTGAGTATCGAACCAAAGCAGTACCATTTTCATGCCTGAGACTTAATGGCAGCAGTGGAGTCTAGCCATACCATGGCTTGCTTGATTTGAATGAGCAATAGTATGAATGTGATTGTGCCCTGCGATGGACTGGCACCCTGTCCAGGGTGTACCCCGCCTTGTGCCCGATGTCTCCTGGGATAGGCTCCAGGTTCCCCGTGACCCTGAAAAGGAGTAAGCGGTTGAAGATGGATGGATGGATGGATTAGTACAAAGTGGTTGCTAGTCTTTCTAGGCAGCTGTAAAGGTCACTCAGACTTCTCATGAGTCCAAAATAATAAATGTCTGGGAACATAAAAACCTGAAAAAACACTTTTTAAGGATGACCAGGCATAATGTTCGAACAATGTTATCACTAAACCTTTTTAGAATGGTGTTTAAAGAATGTTATCCCTACCATGTAGGAGAACATTTTGGGAGCAAAAAGAAAACTTCATGCTGAAAACATTACTCGGACATTTTAAACATTACTAGAGCGAAAATGTTCTAGCTGGGAGAATGTCTTTAACATCCTCATACAATTAGAATGAATACTAGCTTATCAAGTTGCTAATTCTAGGCCAAAACTATTACTCTTACGAGCAAAATTGCATTAAAAAACTAATATTCAATGTTGGAAAGTTTCATTTTTTAGACACAATTGCAAAATGGCAGCGTGATTATGGACTCGCCCACTACTCATAGTCATGGATTTGCTATAGTTGGTGAAAATATCCAGCAAGTTCTTTAGAAGTTAGATTGTAAACCCAAAATAGAGTTAGAAACGTGTCATGACCAAAGTTAATAAAGTATGATCATGAATCACTGCAGTACCGCAGTGCTTTATAACTAGTATTTGAATTCCATTCTTTAGGAGCTCTTCCAAGGCAGAGGAAGCCTGTGACATGTACAGGAGAGCAGCGAATGCGTTCAAGATGGCCAAGAACTGGAAAGGACAAATCGATCAGACTTGTTGCTTTTAAACTAACATCTAACATTTTGCATGGTTTTTTACATTTATTTCAGCTGCAGGAGATGTGTTCTGAAAAGCTGCAAAGGTGCACTTAAAGACAAAGCAGGTACAATGCTTCCGCCAGCTTAATCAACGGCTGCAAGGAATACAAAAAAGGTCGGCTTTTACAATAAATTATGTACAGTGGTGTGAAAAAGTGCTTGCCCCCTTCCTCATTTCCTGTTCCTTTGCATGTTTGTCACACTTAAGTGTTTCGGAACATCAAACCAATTTAAACAGTAGTCAAGGACAACACAAGTAAACACAAAATGCAATTTGTAAATGAAGGTGTTTATTATTAAAGGTGAAAAAAAATCCAAACCATCATGGCCCTGTGTGAAAAAGTGATTGCCCCCCTTGTTATAACATACTATAACTATGGTTGTCCACACCTGAGTTCAATTTCTCTAGCCACACCCAGGCCTGATTATTGCCACACCTTTTCACAATCAAGGCATCACTTAAATAGGAGCTGCTTGACAC
>JAFFST010052920.1:166665-176665 GCA_022414735.1 Noturus placidus
TCTATATATATATATATATATATATATATATAATTATTATTATTATTATTATTATTATTATTATTATTATTTTTATTTTTATTTTTTTTACAGCACAGAAACATTGGCGAGACTCAGAAACCTGTTGCTGAATGACCAATTAGTGTAGGGACTGAATAACAAAACATGGTCTTGTTTGAAAACCTTTAATAGTACTATTAACTTTCCCATCGAAAACCAAGCAACGAGTAAATAAAATGACAAAACTTCTGAGGAGTGCTTATTTGAAAACCAAACAAAATAATACAAAACACATGATTGCTAAGCCATGGCCCAATTTAAAAAGCCATGTGATTTAAAGTAAGTCTATTGTAGTAACTTGCTAAATTACTAAGCAATATGACATATTTTTAGAGAGGGCTTTATCACATACTTTTAAGCATCATAGTTGGTTATTTAGGCATTTTCTTCTTCTGTATTCATTAATGATCTAAAAGCAAGCAGTCCTGTATCTCTACAAAGATGATCCAAGTTATTTCGTTTGATTGAACTATCTTTATTGAGATTGATAGTGCAAAATGTTCAAAAGTCTAAAGATAAAATATGACAAAAAGATATTAGAGTGACAGTTAACAAAGCTGCATACACTGTAAAACAGGATAGTTCCAAAAAATTGAGGAAACTAATTACCTCAAAATTTTTAAGTTGATAAATCAATTTCTCTAAGCCAAATAAACCTAAATATAACAAAAATGTAACTCACAAAAGTTATATTTAAGTGTATTTGGTTTAAATAAATAAATTTATCAACTTAAACATTTTGAGGTAATTAGTTTCCTCAAATTGTTTGAGTTAAATGAACTATCAAGTTTTACAGTGTAGGCAATCATATAATTCATACAGAGCCAAACAGCTAATGTCTAAATTTTCAAATTAACATTTTAATAGTTAATAAAAACAAAAAACATAATCTTTGGCTTTTCCTTGCTTCCTCATTGTTCACAGGATCACATGTTTACATTTAATACAGAAAACCCCAGGTTGATGCATACAAGTCAGAACAAAAATGTAGATGTATTTTGAATTACAAATTTTATAAAACAATTAAAAAAATACCATACACAATATAAAGAATGTCAAAATTTAGAGTTCATGATTAAAAATGGTGTCATACTTTAGCTTTATCTTTACTTTTCACTTTTGCTTAATATAATCTGTTTTAGGCATCACTTATGATCAATTTGGAGTTCTAACAAATACACTAAAAGAAAGATACTTGAGCAAAATAATCAGATTATGGACATATCTTCAACAAAATACCTTCCCTCTGAGGCAACACCCTTGCATTAAGGTCACTCAACCGAAGTGATGCCTATTAGTCTAGATCTTGTCTTTTCATTTTAGAGTCTTAAACAAAGAGCAGAAATCAATAATGCTGAGGAACAAATGAACAGAGTGTGGTGCCAGACTAAGCGACTCTCCGTCTACGAACTCATCCATACACATACTTGTTTTGACAGCTACACAATCAGCTAATGACCTCATAGCTAGTGCATTGGGGATAGATAGGTCATTTCTTCAAAATGCCATTTTAATCAGTGGTTGTACAGACAAAACTAAGGCTCAGTCAACATACATATGACTGATTAACGATACTCCCTAACGTTACATTTTAGTGTGTTCTTGTGCCATGGTTACTAAAGAACTTGCAACTTTATCCATAATTCATGTTTTTTGTCTGATTTTCTGAAGATGAACCTCTTTATTCCATCAATTACTGAAATTGATGCATTGTTTGTGATTATTTGGACAGGAATAGGGATACGTGGAATTGTCACAGTCATAGCCACACAATATGCACACCTGCTAGAATTAGGGACAAGCATTCGCCTGTGTGAAATAGGGACAAATATTAGTCTACGTAAAAACAGTTAATGCTACAAGTCTTGAAAGTAGCGCTATAAGAATCCAGTCTTGGATTGGAGTCTGGTCTCGAGACCTTTTCTGTATTGACTTGGATTTCTGTCCGACCTGTTGGCATTTGTACTCTGACATGTCTCAGTCTTGGGCATTGGTCTTGCTAAATATGGTCTTGGTTTTAATTGTATGCGGAAAGTAATTTCTTTCATCCTAACAGCCTAATCATTGGCGCAATGTATGTATGAAGCCAAGTAATTGAAGTAAAGGCTTGGCTTAAAAATTTTTTTTATGGTTTTTGGTCTTGATCTTGACTTGGTCTCACTTTAAGTTGGACTGAAACTTCACTTGGTCTTGACTTTGACTCGCTCTTGGCATGGACTGGACAATAGAAGTCTTGACTACAGCCCAACTGCCCAGTTTACCTGCCACCCCAAACCTGATACCTGATTCCCTGAGCTACCTTTAACAAATGACCAAACTGTCCTGGAAATGAAACACATAGAGGTTTATGCTTTCTTTTTCAGACTCCTGGCTTGATTGTAGAATTCATTCATTGTTATAAAGTCAATTCTTGTAGAGTGCATAACGTTTAGCTACTGCTTTGAATAGCTATCTAAACCAGTGGTAGTCCTTCATGTGCAACAGATAACAAAAGTTGTCTGCTTTTTTGTCCATGACTTGTGGAGTTTACACCTCAAAAGTCTTTCCATGTTGCATACCATGATTAACAAACATATTTGTTTCTTACACACAGTTCTAACAGGTTCTATAAAACTGTACAGTGTACACATCTTACAAAATCCGATCCTCGAATCACATGGGCTGCCAGGTTTTGTCCATGGACTGAATGTGTTCCTTGGCCTTCATTCTCAGAGCTGCAATGCTGGAGCTGCGGTCCATGTCGTCCAGTGGATACTTGTCATTGAATGCCGGTGGACACTGGTACGGTGGAGGAGGCATGGGCTGCATTCCCTGCCCTATGCCTGGGGTTGAGTTAAGGAAGCCTGGGTGGCTCGAGTAGGTGGGTTGCAGGCTTTGGGATGGACCCATGAATCCCGGGATGCCATGCATGGGAGTGGCACTGGAGAGGGGTGACGATAACCAGGAGTCTATGGGCAAGGAGTTACTCATTGGACCTACATTGGAGGGCATGGGAGACCGGTTGAAGGACAGCATAGGTGAGTCATGGAGCTTCATGCTACCAATGTCCATCTTCTCCTGACGCCGCCATTTTGCACGTCGATTCTGGAACCAGACCTAGGAAAAAATCCATAAAGATCTACTTTGGTGAAGGTAAGACTAAGGCACAGTATGTTAAACAGGAACTCTCTAAAGCCCCAGGATTAGAGGTCTCAAGAGGG
Organism: Noturus placidus; assembly: GCA_022414735.1. NCBI lineage: Eukaryota > Metazoa > Chordata > Actinopteri > Siluriformes > Ictaluridae > Noturus > Noturus placidus. Next base: position 169,926 of record JAFFST010052920.1, read on the forward strand.
AGTCTTAAACTGGCAATTAAACAAAGCTCCTATAACAAGACTTTGCTATTTACATTGTATAGTGGTTCCCATTAACACATTATCTCTTTGGTTTAACACCTTACCTGGTGTTACAAGGTCTAGTCAATATACACTACATTAAGAGAATGCTAGATGACGCTTGTCCTAACACATTAATCCAATCGTACCTGCACTCGTACTTCTGGGAGATTGACCTTCATGGCCAGCTCTTCTCGACTGTACACATCAGGGTAGTGGGATTTCTCAAAAGCTCGTTCTAGCTCATGCAGTTGGTAAGTGGTGAAGGTGGTCCGGTTGCGACGGTGTTTCTTCTTGGGTTGGTCATCCTCTAGATGTTCGGGAGACCTGCTGTCAGTCTCTACACCATGATGGTGAATATCTTCAACCTCGCCTTCACGTTTATGATTTGAGAAGAGTCCTGTTTCTAAAGAGACAAAAATTAAGACCAAGTTGCTCTTTATTCTCAACAAGTGTGATTTGTTCACTAGAAAAGGTGTTGAGAAGTTCAGATTAAAGTCACTCTTAGAAAAATGGGTTGTAAAGAATAAATGGTTATAAAGAAGTCTACTTTTTTACATTTATCTAAAAGGAAAACTGTTTGTTGTGTGATTCTTTTTAATCTTTAAGTGTTCTCTAAACTAGCAGAGACAAACTAAAAGAGTAGTATAGTGTGTTCACAATGGTTAGAAAGTACAAACAAATTATTGTGTTAGTATTAAAATGACCATCACATACTCTTAGGAAAAAAAATCCAGAGCCTTAAAGCATTCTTTGGTGTTTTCTTCTGGGAATTCTATGTAGAACCATTTACAAGAGAGTGTCTCCCTATTAGAAAGGGTTCCCTTTAGTAAGACAAGAACGTAATTACCTAAAGAACCCTTAAAGAGTGTCCTCCACTGGGACAAAATTTGAAAAATAATCTATGAGAACAAATTATTTGGGTTTTAAATGACATTTTATAAAACTGATATTATTGGTTCTAAAATCTGATTGGCTGAGGCATTTAAAATCTTTAATATATGCATGCCTGTGATCACATCACGATAATAGAATTCAGTATTACTAGTAATACTATGCATAATAATACGCTAGACGTCATGCCTAAGAACATAATTTGATTTTAACCTAAAACTCTTTTGAACAAGACATATGTTCATCAGTTCCTTCACATCTCTCGGTTTGTCTGTGTAGTTCTCCACAGTAATCCCTGAATATGCAAACAGATGTCACCTGCTAAACCTGCGACAGCTCATGTGGCCTTGGCTGTTAATCCAACTGCTTTAAAACCTCTCAGCCTGTTTGTGTAGATGACAAGGACCTGCTTGGCAAAAGTAGAGGTTTTTATTTCCAAGAAAGAAATAAAAAGTGATGCCATGCACATGTCATAGCAGGAGCGTAGTGTAAATCAGTCTAATTAAGTTAGGTGAGATTATCATTAGATCATTGCTTTAGACTAAAGCCTAACCTAAAGCCTTTAGTGTACTGTAAGTATACAGTTCTTGTAGTGGCAGGTGTGACTCTTGATCAAGTTCTTTCTGTGATTATTGGCCTGTGAATTCTTTAAGTTCCCCATGCATAGTTTAGTTGATTAGCTCCTATAAGCCAACCTGATCTCATGAGAAATCAATAAAAGGGCGATGTGTTGGAATTTCATGTGAATATGAAACTGTAAGCAAAGTTACAATTCAACCCCAGCACTATAACTAATATTAACTTTTCTACCTTTTCAGTTATAAGAATTATTATAAATTTGCAAGTATGTTGTTTTAGCTCAAGTCTTGAGGAAAACAACTGTTTCAAAGTTTAGCTAATTTGCTGTTTAGCTGAATGCGTTGTATTTGTAAAATCTTATTTTTTGTTATTTTTTTATATTGTTATTTTTTATTTGATTATGGTAATAACTTCCTATGGTAGCATGATATTGTCTCACTCACATATCTGCATATGTTTTGTTCTAATTTTATTGCATTTTATATTGTAGTTATTGAATAATATGCTTTAAAAAAACAATAAAATGCTATGATTAAATATTTAATAAACGACATAAGCTAACTAAGCCATCTCTACCTCTGTATTAAAGGACTAAGTTTGATTTTGGCCAGATTTAATCTATTATCAATATATAGCCTATTTTCTAATTAATACTGTATACAAAATAAATAATTTCTTTAATAGCTTGTCAGGACTGCTAGATTTGGCAATTCTTATTGGAATCTTATTCTAATGATTTTTTTTTTTCATTTTGTGAAAGAAAAAATTGAGTATTCTTGATCCCATTCCGTATTTCTGAAAGTTGCATTTTATGATGAATAAGTTATAATTTGTTGTATCTTTTTTGTGTTTTCTTGTTCTATTTACTGTTGGGGTGAAATTAACAGACCACTCATTATATTGTACGGAAGCCTTAAGCAGCTATGCATTATAAAAAAATTTCTGTTGTTTTCTTGTGATCTCAACATAAAAAATGTTGTTTTCTTGTGATCTCGTGATTAATTTTATCCTGAGAATAAAGAGAAAATTCATGATCATGAGAAAATTAAGTTGAGATCATGAGAAAACAACAAAGAAAAAAATTAACAGTGCATGGTCACTTAGGGCTTCCGTAATATTGTGATCAGTGCAGGTTATTGATACAGGCAAATATGTTTTGAAACATAAACCAAAGATTTACAAGAATTTTTTTGTTAATTTCATCTACACTATAATTAATAGTGTTATTTTCTTTTAATATGTATATGTTTTGGCAGACTGGTTTTAATGTTATCATTTATCATTTCAGCATTTGAGATTTAAACAGCACATCCCACGAGATCCCTCAACTGAAATGTTTTACAGGAACTTTCTTTCTTTTCTTTTTTTAAAAATATAAGGAAGTTGTGAAATCTCCCAGGGAAACTATAATTTATTTCATAAATAAAACATAAATTGATGTAAGATTCACTATGGATATTAACCGATTTATGATCTGCAGCATGCTGTATTTATTGTACTTATTTATTATTATTTCCTCACCATGATAAGCAGCCTGATGGGAGTTGTCAGACATGCTGGGCAGGTGAGCGTAAGGGTCAGAGGTCATCTGTTTGCCCTGTTCCACCAGGACATCTCCGTCACCTTTATGGCCCCCAGAAGGTCCCACAGGGTTGATCAGAGGGTCCTGTTCCTTACTGAAGCCCAGAATCACGTCGATGCTGTGCAAGCGCCCGCCCATCCCTGATCCACCTCCTTTACCCAGGTCATGGTAGTTATCTGACGAAAGGTAGCCGTCATCCGCCATGTTTATGGAATCCAGAGATAAATGCATTCGAGGGCAGGAGTGTACGTCCAGGGAAAGTTGTTGAATATTAAAAAAACACGACGAATGTAGCAGACTAGATAGACAAAGGAACCATCTTCTGAGAGTTGGTTCTGTGGTTTCCTGTTTGAAAATAAAAACATCAATGAAGTTATAATGTTAGTTATGGGAAATTATGAAGTGATGGAGAATTGTCGTTAGCATCTCTTAAAACACAATGACGATTAAATTAAAAGTCCGACAAAGCGATCACTTTTGCACATTTACGCAAAACTTTCGAACAATCTCAGCTCTTCGTCCGACTTCTGATTCAACCAACAAAATGGTATATCCTGAGACATAATTGATCTCATAAACAGTGCTGAGACATATTCTCTGTCGCTTGTGGTTTAACTGTTTAATGAAAATAGTGAGTTTTGACCTTCCACCATTTATAGAAAACTTCATTAGTTTTTATGAAAGACAACCAGATTTTTCTTTCTTTCTTTACAGTTTCTGGATCATTTGTTACTTTCTGGGCACATGGTATATGAGCACAGTGGAGCATAGTGTTTAGATTTTTTGCAAATCTAAATAACTTTCCTTTTTTCACGCCTTTTTTCATAGCTGCATCTCTTTAACATCTATGTACTAAAGTATATTTGATATATGATATAAAGCATAGACATAACTAAAAGTTTAAATATATCTTTGTTGCATATTAATTTTTGTTTCTCATAAAGAGACTTACTTACTTATTTACTTAAGAATTACTGAAAAACTGAAGTACTTGCATGTTCGATGGTTTTTAGTTGTGTTTTATTATTACTACTGTATAATTACTGCATCATTACTACTATACCTGTAATAATTCCACAGAATCTGAAAATAATAATGAAAAACATTCTCTTTGCGAACTTCATCTTTCAACAGTTAAGAATTTACGTTAAGAATTTAAAAAGCAGTACAGTTTATGAAATAAAATGTAAATTAACATTCAGATTACAATGTAATTGTTTGTTTTCTTAAAATCAGCTACTAGCTTGATAGGAAAAAAGTTACTTTCCCTGAAAATTTGTCAAGCATACCTGTTCCTTTTAAGTCCTTGCACATCTCTGTCTCTTCCTCTGAGCTGTCGCCTTACAAATGACGGTGAAGAGAGCAAGCAGAACTCTTTTGCTTGCCTGGCACCTTATTGAGCTCTTACAGACTGTTAACGAGCGTTAACTCTCCGCAGACACAATAGCAATCCGAACACACTCCAAATCACAAAAAAAGTCCCATCCACCGAGTGCCAAAAGGTCCTGATCTTTATGGCCTAGGTGTCTCGGCAGTGAGCGCTCTGGCTCTGGCACGAGAAATAAGAGAGGCAAAAGGAAAAGACTTAAGAGGTTTATTAATTGGAATCCTTCCACTTTAAGAATGATTGACAGTTGTTCACTGCTGGAGTAATTGCTCTAAACGGCAGCAGTGCTCTGGACACAGAGGGAGGCCGGCACTAATGAAGCTCTGACAAAACTTTCTTTCAAAAATCTTTTGTTTAAATGATAATGGCTTCCTACTGAAAATGTCATCTAATCCCTTTTATAACAAAGAAAACACACATTTATTAAGATGTTGAGGGTTTAAAAAAAATGCTGTTCAGTGTTCCATAACATCACTCCATAAAAAGTGAGCAACATAAACCTACATTCACTCGTCTGTAATTAAAGTTTGCTTTGTGTTTTTTAAACATGGAATTGTCAAATAAAGTACATTCTCATTGGTTGTAGTTTTGAAATGAAAAGTCGCCTGATTCAAAGCCGACTTACTTGAAATGCCACATTGCCATGATGAAAAGTAAAATGTGAGATCTATACAGTTAGCACACAGATATTCATGGTTTGTTTTTATTTGATTTTTGCTTGTTTTGTTTAACTCAGTTAGCCTACTTATTTATTAATAGATTCACTGATTAGATTTCTCGAATTTGAGCTAGTGAACCATTCATAAAAATGGGATTGTTATGATTTTTTTTTTATTATGATGTGTTTGGATTCATTCACTTTAATGTAATACAAATTCAGTCGTAAGATAAGATACTATTTGTAATCCCTACCCCCTAAGCCTAATTTTAATTTTCATAACTTCACACGAAACTATTGCTGTTCCTCAAACTGCCAGCATGTTACTGTATAGTTGCTGTAAAGGTTATTACAGTAAGATACAATGCATTTATAATATTAACTGAATTGACTTTTATATCGGATATTGTATACTTTTCGTGAACCTTTCTTGAAGCCTGTAAGTTTTATTTTATATTATGTATTTATTTACAAGATCTTACTGGCAAGTGATTATAATATCTACAGGATTTTTCTTCTTCTTTTTTTACAGTGTTTTCACTATGTGCATTGATAGAAATTTGCAAAAGTTAGACCACATCAGATTCCTTGCTATTTTGTGTTTCATGAATCTCTTAGTTAGCCCACTAACACTGGAGTTGGCAATCTGTCTCAGGGATCAACACTTGTCCTAACAATCCTACACTACTGCCAAGGTTTCCCTCCTGACCTTAATGACATCTAAGTTTAAGAGGCTTCACAGGGTCCTTTTTAGGATATCAAGAACACAGTGTAGAAATATAAAAAGAAAAAGAAAAAGCTAGGCATAAATCAGCAGAAAGTTCAATGAAGACATTCAAAAATAATTAGAATACACTTTTTTGCTTGTCCTCAACTCTATTATCGGATAAAATAATAAAATACTATCTGTGGTGTGATCTCACAGCTTTTTCACAGTCCATCCATCCATCCATCTTCTACCACTTACTCCTTTTCAGGGTCACGGGGAACCTGGAGCCTATCTCAGGAGGCATTGGGCACAAGGCGGGGAACACCCTGGACAGGGTGCCAGTCCATCGCAGCGCACAATGACATACACACTCACACACCTGACGCACGGGGTGAACATGCAAACTCCGCACACACATGTCCCTGGCAGGACCCGAACCCCAGACCCTGGAGTTGTGAGGTGAACGTGCTAACCACTAAGCCACCGTGTGCCCTCTTTTTCAGTTTTTATTAATATTTAATCGATAGCACTCTGCTGTTCAGTGAGAATGTCATTAGAAAAAGGTAAACACTATTACTACTACTACTACTACTACTACTGCTACAACAACTACTACTTTTACTATGACTATTATGACTACTACTACTACTATTACTGCTACTATTACTACTACTACTACTACTACTACTACTACTACTACTACTGCTGCTACTACTACTACTGCTACTACTACGACTACTGCTACTACTACTATTACTACTACTACTACTACTACTACTACTGCTACTACTAGTACTACTACTACGACTACTACTATGACTACTACTGCTACTACTACTATGACTACCACTACTACTACTACTACTACTACTATTGGGGTCGTCCATATATT
>JAFFST010052920.1:179165-181402 GCA_022414735.1 Noturus placidus
TATTGAGCACAGTGTTAGTTTTGTGCAAAACAGTCAGATCAAAGTTGAGTAATTGACAATGTGTCCATTATTCTGACATATGTTAGAGGCAGTGTGAAAAAATAGGTGTGTGGGCATTTGAGGTAATAATTCTTAGAGGAACACATACACAACCGAGCTAGCTACAAGCATTCAGATGGGAACAAGAGACTTGAAAAGATTTGTCAGTGGTGACTGACTCGGATAGCGTTCCCATAGAAGAGCTTTAGCGCACAAAGCTAGCGGGCCATCTGGCTGAGGGAAAATTCCCCATCGCTGGCCTCAACACACCATGCCCTAGTTAGAGACACTCACACAACAGTATGGTGTAGTATTCAATGGACTGTCATGACCCTAGATTCACATCAGATTTGTAAACCTCTAAGTCTCAAAAGCAGGATCTATAATACAATACAAAAAATGAGCAAAAACTAAAGAAGTTGAAAAAGTACTTAAGTACTTCTGTGATTTAAAACTTTATAAATAAATGAGAGACTTGGCAGAAAATGTGTCACAGGGTAATTGAGTCCTGATCAGGTAGGAAGGGAGAGGAGCTGGTGATTAGTAGGCCACTGAGAAGGAGGGACTGGAAGCATGATATAATTTTATCGCCACTTTTTATACAGGAATTTATTTACTGTGTAAATTTCCTCATCTCATAGTGGTAAAGCCAATAATCTGTCACTGACTGCAATAATTTATTGATAATGATTCACCTGAAGCAATTTCGCTAATATAACAACGATCCACCAATAGCATTTCTTTCCTGTGGCTGCTGACTGAGAATTCAGGATTCGCTATAGACATTAGAAAAGGAGGCTTGATTTCTAATTGTCTTAGTAAAGTGATACTATGGTTAGTCCTCGTCCAGGGCTATGGACACAGTGAGGTGAGGTAATAAGGAAACCTCATTCATTAAGGAACCACATTATATAGAGAAGTTCTGAAGTCAAGTACCAAACCACTAACAGTAATGGCGGATGATCTACATAATCTTAAGGCTATTAATAAACTAAAAGAAGTTAAAAAAAAATAATAATAATGTTTGTGTTATAATTAGTGTCCAGTGTCCAGCACTTTGTTCTTCAGCCTTTTCAGTTTCTCAGTAACACAAAAAGTTTGCTTTTTTGTCTTATTAACTTCAAAGAAAAGAAAAAAGAGATTCTGATGATGAAACTACTAAAAGTGATAGCCAGGAGCTTGTTTTGCAGATGTTCCACAACATTAAAATTGAAATATAAATTATTATTTAATTTAAAAAACAATTAATTGTTAGCAAATTGTTGTAACATCACCTGGTCTTTTTTCCAATCTTCAAGTGTCCTGTTTCGTTAGACTTATTGAATGATCTGCGATGCTTTTCTGCTCACCACTGTAGTAAAGAGTGGTTATTTGAGTTACCATAGCATTCCTGTCACCTCAAACCACTTTGGTCGTTCTCTTCTAGGCTCTTTAATTAACAAGTCCTTTCTTCCTGCAGAACTGCTGCTCACTAGATGTTTTTTGTTTTTCACACCATTATATGTAAACACTAGAGACTGTTTTGTGTGAAAATCCCAGGAGATCATCAGTTTGTGAAATACTCAAACGTCAAAGTCTGTCTGCAATCAACTATTCATTTCACAGTCAACATAACTAAAATCACGTTTTTTCCCCATTTTGATATTTGATGTGAACAATAATTGAAGCTGTTTCTGCATCTACATCATTGACTGATAATTGCTCGAATGACTGGGGATTATAGTTTTTATTTGCAGCAGTCCTATAATTCTAATCTTCGTTAAACCTCAATTACCAAAAATCATCATGTATTTTGCACTACACAACACATCACAGCAATACTAAAGTAGCCATCAACTCGTAACATTTCCTGTATCACACCCAGGCCTGGCTGTCAAACTGATTTTTCTACAGTTGCTGCTGAGATATCAACACAGGAGAGGATAATAATAATTTTATCACATTAATATATTAAAGCTGTCCTTCTATGCTTGTTTCCTCATTATCCTAATTGAGTGCAAATTGGTTAAGAGGGTGCAGCACAGTTATCAAGCCTCTTAGTTTTATCAGAAGACAATTTAAGCCCCTCTGATCCTATTAGCGACAAAGCAGCTAACGCATAAAGGAGCTGTGTCAGCTTACCAGAGAAGGACGGGGGGGGGGATGGGGGGAGAGAGAGCGAGAGAGAGAGAAAGAGAGAGAGTCACGTAGCCTAGTAT
>JAFFST010052920.1:183910-200649 GCA_022414735.1 Noturus placidus
GATTCTATTTATCAACATTAGACATTTAGGTCAACATTGGATCATTCAGAGATCCTCACTGAACTTCCGGAGAGAGTTTGCTGCACTGAAATTTTGCTTGCCAAATTTTTCAGTTTTTTATTTGTTGAAAAAGTTTTAATTATCCAATAAATTTCGTTCCACTTCATGATTGTGTCCCACCTGTTGTTGATTCTTCACAAAAAATGACAGTTTTATATCTTTATGTTTGAGGCCTGAAATGTGGCAAAAGGTCGAACAGTTCAAGGGGGCCGAATACTTTCGCAAGGCACTGTAGTGTGTGCTCCTAATCTCAGCTCGTTACCTGTATAAAAGACACCTGGGAGCCAGAAATCTTTCTGATTTAGATGGGGTCAAATACTAATTTACCTCATTAAAATGCAAATTAAATTGTAAATTGTTATTCTGTCTCTCACTGTTCAAATAAACCTACCATTAAAACTATAGACTGATAATTTCTTTGTTAGTACAAAATGTACAAAATCAGCAGGGGATCAAATACTTTTTTCCCCACTGTATATAGATAAGACAAAGTGAGAGAACCTCTCTTCATACATTTAAATACATTTAAATGTAGCTATGAAAGGATAAAAAGTACACACACTTCTTTAATGAATAATATATTGTAATCATTGGCAAATGTGGGTATAAGAAGAATAAAACATATGTCATATAAACTAGACACCTCCTGATATAACTAGACAAAGTTTTCTATAGACTGCAAATAAAGTAAACCGCAAATCTTTTATTAGTTTTATTTTACCCAGGGGATGAATATACATGCTATAAAGCAGAACGTGAATATATAAAGCAATACATTACAAAGCGTTACAAAAATATTAAATGATACATTTCATCAAACAAACATGGCAGATTTTACATCATTTTTTATTTTATATCATAACTGGCATTTTAATCAGCAGGTTATATTTTAATAATGTTAATTAAGAAAGATATACTTGATCACAAAGTCATGGGTTTGGTCACGGTGATGGAATATCACAAAACTAACTAATAAACTGACATGACATGAGTGTAAGAATCTATGCAAAACTCTTCACTCTGTTAATATACATGATAGCTTAAAACATCTGCTAGCTCAATTTATCAGTCAAATACAACAATTTCTTTCTTTCAAATATATTTAATATATAGCTTTATAGTTTTATCTCATAGCACTAATACGTATTTACTATTATACGTATACTATGATAACCGGTAACACTTAATACCTGAATTAATACTTACTTAAATATGAACTAATGATGCGTTAAGGCATGAACTAATCATGAAGTAATGAAGAGCTAACTTTAATTATTATGTGAGTCTTATGAAATCATGAGTGAACACAAACGTCTTTAAGTACAAGTTAGTACATGTTGTTAGTGAATGTATTAATTAACATGTAGGGGTAAACTAAATTCTAACTAACTAAATTGAAATGAATTTCAAATCATTTATATAATTTGCTATATGCAGCTGTGTACACAAACATCACTGGATGGCACTGGATTAATTTTGTGTTATTCTCCATCATTCTCAGACCAAAACACAGAAAAATAATCATACAGAACACTGGTTGTAATTGTTAATAGATCAAATCTGTAATTGTATTCATTTTACCCTAGTCGACAAAAGGAGCAGTGCCCTGGGCCCTAGCCAACCAGAGCTCGTACTAATAGTGGATTGTGAAGAGAAATGGATTGAGAATGTATTATTAATATGTATTAATATGCAATTATTGGAGTTTATTATTAGTGTGTCTTTTTATGTCAAATAAGGAGGATCAATGTAAATTATGAAAGTAACCCAGCACCATCCAATGATGTTTGCATATGCAGCTGCATATGGCAAATGATATAAACAATTTGAAATGATGCACGTTTAATTCATATTCTTTCTTATAGAGAAAGTTTGATTTAGTCTAGCCCTACATGTTCATTCATACATTAACCAACAAAAATGTACTTACATGTACTTAAGACTCACGTTGTAGTTAAGGTTAGTTCTTCATTAGTTCATTGAAGATTAGTACATGCCTTAAATCATCATTAGTTTATATTTAAGTAAGTTTTAATAGGGGTATAGGTGCATGATTATTCACGTGCTGTTATTGTAAAGTGTTACTTAATAGACTAGCTGGAGATTTGCTAGCTGGAAAAATTGAACAAAACTTACACAATATTGTTGTGTAATGCATATGTTGTAAAAATGAAGAAAATGACATGAAATATCCTAAAATTACAGTGGAATCTAAAACTACTGTTTATATATTTAGAATTTTTGCATAGCTTTATTATACTATTGAAATCCCAAGCAATGCCATTTAAGGCAATGGGTGTTCATGTATCTGTATATGATTGGATGACTGGCTGTTTTTTCCCCCACAGCTTCATTCAGACATAATAAATTCATTGAATAGATAATGAAATTAATAAAATATGTGTTTATTTTATTATTTGCTACTCGGTTTTCATGACTTGCCAATTGAAAAGCTCATAGCGAGTGTGATTTCACATCAGGACACACTTTTCTTCTGCTGCTTGCTTGACTTCTGTTATCGTGCTCTGAGCTTTGGCTTTGATTGTATCAAAGTCCATTTCCATATTTTGTAGTCTACCCATAAAGGAATCATTGCTTTCCTCTTGCTCTTCATCCTCCTCCACCATCTTGGCCAGTTCTTCAGGCACATCCAAGTCGTCGCCCGCTATCTGGACCGTGGCGTCGTCTTGTGCACTCTGTCGAATAGCAGAGAAGTTGTGATCACTCATTATGACTAGGTGATGATACCATGATGTCATAATTGTGATACGATGATAAAAGATCCATAATGTTTGCAGCAATCTGGTGCAAGGAAGTGTGTTGGCGTACCTGTGGAAGCCTGTATTTGTCTCTTAGCAGTACTCTCAGATTGGCTCTTTCTGCTTTCTTTGAAGCAAATTCTTTATCCCGCTCTATCCTGTCAGTGCAACACACAGATCAAGCTTTTGTATGCATTCAAGAAGCTTTAATACTAAAAACTGGAGATTAAAATAATTAATAGTTTCTGGACAAATCTTGTTAGATTCATTTCTATTTATTTTGTATTTGACAAATTTTTGGACCCTGTTGAAGTGTTCATAATGAAATCGTTTCCTGTTTTATTTTTATTCCTTATATTTTCTCTAGCCTGAAGGCAAGTGGTTGTTTTTACCTAAGGGTATTAATGGCACCTTTCCTTGTTGTTAAGCTGGTTCTATCAAGGCATATCTGGTGTTCCTTTAACAGCTTTTAGTGGTTCTTTAAGTTCAATTATGTACCTTAAATTCTATTTAAAGGTATAAAGATATAACAATGTTGCGGTTCAAAGTACCACCCCAGTGACAAGGAAAAGTACAGTTTGGTACCTTTATATCTGAGATGGTAGTCTATTGATAAACGCCTTCTCTGAAAACCATACCCAAATCTGAATACCATTTTCCGTTATCGATGGTACAAGGTGATTTAATAATTAATTGTCATCATCATCATAAATCATTTTATCAAGCGTGCCAATAATTCTGAATTTCTGAATTAATCTGAAACGGCTTATTCGACGCTTAAACTCTTAAAGAACCTAGGATACTTTACAACAGGTCTCATGCTGTTGTCACTATAGTAACAAATCCAGGTGCTTCTCAATTATTATTAGTCTAAGCAATAACCCATTCACTTTCACTGCATCCACTGCATCCACTACATTCACTGTATAAGCAGGTTACATGGATTTAAGGTTGGTATAAGAAACAGGAAGCTCAGGAATAAAAAAAACAACAGAGCTTTAACTCTTGGCACCTTTGGCTATTGCCAAGTTAATTTAGCAATACTTTCTGCACACTGCCTCCTAGCCCAGAATAGGATGTATAGCACAACCCCTGGAAACTCAAAACAAACTAGATTTTACTAACACATCTGGGGTTTTCCTGTGATAATAAATTAATTGCTCAAGCGTACTGGATGTAATGAGCCAACGTCAGCATCACTTTCATTGGCAAAGGGCCAGATTAGCGAGAGCTCTTACCTCAGTGACCCAGTTCTTGGCATAATGCTCTCATGTGTTATATAAACAGACAACTTAAAGGAACATCATGGCGACGTGTGTAAGCCCTTTTCCAAGACGTCATTGTGACTTTTATCAGTGATGCTGCTAAAGAAACTATAACAATTGTTAATTGTGCAATTATTTAAGTAAATATTTCAAGCATCTCCACTTTACTTTAAAGTTTTCACACACTGTAAAACTGGATAGTTAATTTAACTCAAAAAAAATTTAGGAAACTAATTGAGTTAAATGAACTTATCCGGTTTTACAGTGTATACAGCAAATGTCTAGACTTTCTTCTCAGAATTTACGACATGAGTTTTTGGTGCTGAAATATGATAAGAGAGACGAAACTTTGAAAATAACACTATATGAAGCTGTTGTTTTCTACTGAATGCAGATCAAGCACTTTTAGGAATTCAAGGCGTCTATTCAGACTCTGACTTCTGTGGTTGAGGTTCTGTGCAAGTGAGAAAACGGTTATTAGTTTAAATCCCAAGACTGCCAGAGCGCCACTACTGACACTTTAAACAATTCCTTGAACCCTCGATGTCTCAGCTCACTTGTAAGTTCACGGCCAATTGGCCCTGGCAACTCTTAAAATTTAAACTTTAAACAAAAAATAAAATTTTCTCCAACATTTATTCTAAGAAACCATGTATTTAAAACCTGATAAGCCGTCTCAGCCATTGCCGTCAGTCTGCATTTTGCTCTTAAAGGAGTAACAGTTGAGGTTTCTTTAGCATACAATTATCACAAATTGGGGTGAACTAGCATCCATGCGAATGGCATGGACATGCAGGATGAGTCTAATGATTTACTTACATTTAAAGTAAAAAAAATAAAAAATGAATAAAATTAAATAACAAGATGTACTTTTCTTCTTCCCGCAATCTTTAAGAAATTCAGATGGTCTGACTTCCTGTTGAACATGTGGAACTTGTGGAATATTCCAAATATTTAATAAGGGTAAACAGGTTTAAGTGAAACCACTTTTATTTACATTTTTCAGAAAATATAGTACCTGACTCGTGGAAAAGCATTACCAGCATGAATCACACACTGATGCAGAAAATCATATTTCTGCATTTTACGCATGTTTTAAGTGATTTATCTGAAACATGTACTCAGACTTATTTTTACTTTACATACATATGTGTATATTTGTATTCATATGTAAAATGGGACAGGAATTGCACCACAGTTTTGAAATCAGCCCAAAAAGATTCTGCCAAAGGAATCAATACAAATGTACTCACTTCTCCTCCACCAGCTGTTTCTGGTATTCCTCGAACTCCTCTCGGGTCATTCCCTTAGACGCAGCGGTCTCTTTCCCATCTTCTGCTACCATCCCCGTGTCCTCGCCTCCTCCTCCTCCCATCATGTTCTTTAACTTATCCCCCAGCATCTGCTGCATTAAGAAAGACATGATCCAGGGTTCAGGAGTTTGGGGGCCACGTTATGGGCTATCTGGGAAGGTCAGTTATGATTAAAATCGTAAAGCTGTGCGGTTCAAATTTGAGATGGGTAGAGTGAAATAAGACACAGTATCTCTATGAGCATTTGCAGCACTGGTTGTGGGGAACCCGAGCTGTGAGAGGACCTGGGTGTCAGTGTAAGGGGTAAAACGGCTCAGGGGCTTAGCTTATTACAAACAGCTCACAGACAGCTGGGCCACGCTCACCTTGAGACAAGCTCTCACCTATTATCGTATCTGGTATCTTATAATAATAATATTATTAATATCATTAACAAAACCACTAACAGCAGTAAATACATAAACACTGCAATGTCCAAATATGCTAAATATTTTCTCCTTTGTATATCCTACATGGACTCAAGGTTTATGATAAAATATAATGTTTGTGCATAGAGCCCAAAGTGATGTGTTCTATATTAACATATTATTAAATGTACAGAAGCTCAAACCCAAATTGAATATATGCATTGTTGTGAATTTAACACATGTGTATAACATTGATTATCTTGTTCCAAAGGCACCTGTCAAGGAGTGGGATATATTTATTAGGTAACAAGTGAACAGTGAGTTCTTGAAATTGACATGTTGGAAGCAGGGAAAATGGGCAAGCGTAAGGATCTGAGTGACTTTGACAAGGACAAATTATGATGTCTAGCCAATTTGGTCAGAGCATCTCCAAAACGGTAGGTCTTGTAGGGTGTTCCCAGTATGCAGTGGTTAGTACCTACCAAAAGTGGTCCAAGGAAGGACAACCGGTGAACTGGTGACAGGGTTCGTGGTCGTCCATATATTACATCATCAAATTTTCAGCCATTTTTAACCCCCCCTCCCCCCCATGTCATCTAACGTTATCAGGCCTTTTATCCCTCCCCCCCAATGATGACGTCATCACCTTAGATGTACACTTTTACTTTTTTACTTTTAGGGGGTCTGGGGCTGCCATGTGTGGTCGGGAATTATCTCCTAATATTTTGTACTTTGTTAAAATACCACAGAAATACTGACGTCACACGCATATTCTGTATTTCAAGTATTTCTGTTTGTTTGTTTGTTATTTTGGCAATTTGCAAATATTTCAGTAATTAAATAAGTAAATGATGAACGTGATAGTGGTGACACTAAACACGGGGAAGATGTAAATACATTGATGACGTAATCACGTCCGTGAACCCCCTCTCATCATCAGACGTCATCGTAACCTTCACCCCCCCTCCCCTCTCCTTGATGACGTAATGTATGGACGACCCTTTTATAGGCACCCAAGGCACCCAAGACACCCATTGATGTGCATGAGGGGTGAAGGCTAGCACAACTGGGCGGCTGTGGCTCAGTCGGTAGAGCGGGTTGTCCACTAATCCACTAATCGTAGGGTTGGTGGTTCGAATGCCGGCCCCGGTGATCCCATGCCGAAGTGTCCTTGGGCAAGACACTGAACCCTAAATTGCCCCCGATGGCAAGCTAGCACTTTGCATGCAGCTCTGCTACCATTGGTGTGTGAGTGTGCGCTCATTTGTAAGTCGCTTTGGATAAAAGCGTCTGCTAAATGAATAATAAAATAATAAAACTGGTCCGATTCTAGAGAAGAGCTACTATAGTGCAAATTGCTGTAAATGTTAATGCTTGTTCTGATAGAGGTATCAGAAAACACACTGCATTACAGCCTGCTGTGTATGTGGCTGCGTAGCTGCAGACCATTCAGAGTGCCTAGGCTCAACTTTGTCCACCACCGAAAGCGGACACATGAACATCAGAACTGGACCATGGAGCAATGGAAGAAGGTGGCCTGGTCTGATGAATCATGTTTTCTTTTACATCATGTACACAGCTGGGTGCGTGTGCGTCACTTACCTGCGGAAGAGATGGCACCAGGATACACTATGGGAAGAAGACAAGCCAGAGGAGGCAATGTTCTGCTGGGAAAACTCGGGTCCTGGCATTCATGTGGATGTTACTTTGACATGTACTACCTACCTAAACATTGTTGCAGTCCAAGTATACCCCTTCATGGCGACGGTATTCCCAAATGGCAGTGGCCTCTTTCACCAGGGTAATGCGTCGTGCCACACTGCAAAATTTGCTCAGGAATGGATATGAGGAACATGACAAAAAGGTTCAAGGTGTTGACTTGGCCTCCAAATCCCCCAGATCTGATCGAGCGTCTGTGAGACGTTTGGGACAAACAAGTCTGATCTAGGGAGGCCCCACCTCGCTACATACAGGACTTAAAGGATCTGCTGCTAATCTACTACTGTACTTTAATTGATATATTTTTATTTATGTACTTATACTTTATCTAACCAGGAAGATCCCATTGAGGTATCCCAATATTTTCTTCCAGGGAGACCTGGAATTCCCTATTTATATTTCATTAGCGTTGGTCTTCGCCCCTTTTTGGTGATTTTAACATGCAATAAACATGCATTTTATTTGATATATTTATTTATTGCTTTTTTTTAAATAGTCCCCATAAGCTTTTATTGTTCTTATAGATCTGTGCATTTCTGAGGTCAGGATAAATGTTAAATCTGCATATACCTCACAAAATGGTCTCTCTATAGAAGGAGAGTCTCAATGCCTCAGTGTCCCATTTTATGTGATGATTAACTCTCAGAAATGACAAAGAGGTTTAGAATTTTAAAATGTGCTTTTTCTTCGTTCTTCTGGTTCCCCAGCGGATCTGCATCTCCATCTGGTGGTCTTCACAAGCAAAGCACTTTATTAGCTTCTGTAGAGCTCAAATTATTCCATCATAGCTGTACACTGATTCGATCAGAATAAGTAGCAGAACGCACAGATTTGGGAAATTATTTCAAATCTGGAAAAAGTCTCATACACGTATGCAGTGTCAAACGATAATTCTCATTTCTTAATTTCTGCTGACACTTAGGCAGCAAAATAGTCATCTAAATAATATACAGTTTCAGTGTTTACAAGGTTCAAACTACGTAAATCCACAAAAAAGTCAAAACCCAGAAAAAAAGCCCTTTGAGAATTTCCGACCCTTAACAACAGTACTGAATATTAAGAGATATATTTAGATGCACAGACTGATAATATTAACCGTCTCACTGATGTCCACTAATGGACTCCATACTGAGAGCTTTTAGTTCTTACAGAATCTGTCTTCAAGCATTGCATTTCATCCACACAAACTGAAAAAAAAGATGAACCTGTGCTTTCTTACTGCTTCCGTTCATTTTCTTAACAGAAATGAACAGAAAATTGAAAAGAAGAATTTCAGTGAAGTGAGGGTGCCTATCCCAGGTAACTCGAGGCACAGGATTAGCGAAACACTGGATGGAGTGCCAACCCATCGCATTGCACAATCGCACTCACATTCACACACTATGGACAATTTGGAAATGCTAAAATTCATGTCTTTGAACTGGGGGAGGAAACCAGAGTACCATGAGGAAACCCCTGACACACAGGGAGAACATGCTAACACACAGGGTGGGTGTGGGATTTGAACCTCCAAACCAGGAGGTGCGAGGCACACATGCTAACCAATTAGCCACCATACCGAACTATAATTCATTCTAAGTCAAACCAAATAATTATATACATATATATTGTTTGTTTGTTTTCTTGTTTATTATTTATTTATATTTTAATAGAAATAAATTTTCAAGCATACTTTTTTTTAATCCCAAAAAGAAATGAAAACATTGAGAACATGTTTAGGTATTTAAGTGCAGGTCGTGTGGAACCATAATGGACTGTATTTATTTCCGAAAAAACATTGTTCTGCTGTAAGAATTAATACACTATTACTCATACACTGCAGTGAGGGTGCAAACTACAAGATAAGTGCACCATGGGAGCTAAACTGATGACATCACTGATCCGAGTTTGGACTCAGCAGGCAGAGTGTCTCAGCCAGTAGAAAAGCAGGAGGGAATGTGGCTCATCGAATCACAGGGCTCTAAAGGCACATGGAGCTAGTAGGAGCTATAGCGCATGGGCGCAGTGAAGAAGAGGTGGGTATTAGAGGGAGGAGTTGGCCGTTAAGAAGTAAAAAAGAGAGAGTGATGCTGTTGCTAGGGAACAGTGAAAATGAGCCGTCCATCTTTGGGAGAAAAAGCAGAGACAGGCTGCTGTTCTTTTAGCCTTAGATAATAAACACTGTGTTACTACAACGTGAAGGGTTTTTTTCCTTGTTATGTAGTGAGAGAGAAAATCAGAGAGGGAGAAGCGATAGCAAAGGGCTCAGGTGAGATTACGTAATCATCACATCAGCGCTTGGTGGTTGCAGGTGCACAGGGACTGTGACTCTAGCTTGACAAGTTTAACACAATCCCTGGTGGTGATGAAGCGTTTGGACACAGAGGCATGCTGCCGGAAGCACAGGAGGCAAAGAACATCTGGATTCACCTCTTCTGGATGAAAACAGCAGTGTGAGGTTGCTGAACAGAGGAGAGCATCGGGAAGCAGACAGGATAGACATAGAACTCTTTTTCTCAACCAGACACACACACCCACCCACCCGAAATCTAGCAGTGCCAGTCTGTCTGTCCAGTGCAGGAGAGAGAGAAGGAAAAAGGAAGCGAGATAGGACATGTGACTTCCTCGTCCTACATAAGTGGAGCGTTGTGGATTTAAGCATGTCAAAAAAACAAGTCCAGGCCTGAGGAAGGAATACAACACAAACGCACAAACACAACACACAAACACACACACACACACACACACACACACACACACACACACACACACACACAAGGGACAGCAAGAGAACAGAGAATACACTGAGAGAGGCGTATCTGGTGTGAGTATCCTTCTTGTAAATATGTGTGTATTTGTTGTAAATGTTCATCTGAAAATTGTGCTTGTGTGTCTGTCAGTGTGTGTGTGTGTGTGTCCTTTGTGCCACTTCATCTTTGATTGCCTCACATTACCATTTAATCCAGCTAATCAGTTTCATTTTCTAATTCTAATTTTCGATTGATCCTCCACAAGAGCTCTCAGTTCTTTTTGACATGAACTCATGGCCTATTAAAAGCATGCGGGTGAGAGAGAGTGTGACAGGAGGAAGAGAAACTTTTAACCCACGCATTGTTGCACATATGCACACGTTCATGTTTGGGCCGTTATTCATGAGCACAGCTGCTGAACACACTGCTGACATGATGTCGCTCCACACGTACTAATCTCCTCTTGTTTATTAACATCCTGTGGTTACACACATCAGAAAATTCCCAGTGTAGTGTTTACACTTATGGAAGTCCAGATAGACTGAAATGATCCCTTTAAAAGGTAGTTCAGCATAAATGTTAATTCGTTAATTCAGCCCTGGAGGTTTGAGCTACTCATATAAAACTACCTAACACCTAACATTTTTTTGGATTTTTTTTGGTAGTGAGAGGACCCCGGAGGAAACTCAGGGTACACAGACACAGGAAGAACATCCAGTGATCTCAGGATAGGCTCTAGATCCATCATGACCCTGACCAGGATAAAGTGATTTTATAAATAATAAAAAATAATTATCAGAAGGCCATAACAATATTGATGCAAACAAAGTTTCCCTTGTTGCCTGTTTCAAGGTCATCTTTTGCTTAGTCTGTATCTTGTTATGATCCAAGAATGTGAATGCGATTATGATGTCGGCTTGTGCAGCACGTCAAGCTTGACTCGCTCTTGACACTGATATTATTCTTATCTCTAATTTCCATCTGTAGCCGGCTTCATAGGAAACAACATTCAAATAGTTTATGAATGTCAAATATTAAATGCTTCATTGTACAATAATGCATTGTTAAACTGACAACGTGACTGCAGCAGAGATAATACAGATTCATATTGCAGAAGAGAAAAGCACTAAGCAATAAGAAATGTTTACACAGATAGAGTGAGACGTTAAACAACGTTTAGTGATGAATCACTGTCTAGGTCATCTTAAGCCATGTATGGGAACCTGATCTAGCACAGTAGATTTTCTAGTTGTAGATTAAAAGAATAAAACCCCTCAGATTGCATATAAATATGCCAATTGGTTATGTGTGGAGTAACACATTTGGGCATGTGCTGTTATAGGAAAAAAAATCAATGACAAGGTGACGTGACGTAGTGCAATGAGTTACTGTTAATACCTTGATCTTGATTATTTCATATTGTATCTTATATAAGTATGCAGTGTTTCATTCCTTAATAATTTGAAATTTATTAATTAAAAAATGACTTCCTATCTATTTATAGTTACATTTAATGTCGTGGAACATCCTCAAAACAGGATAGTTTGTGTTATTGTTTTCATTATAGCAGGTTCTCTCACTAGACTCTTTTTTTCACTCTTTTGAAGTTATAGCTAACAGATAAAACTCAGTAGTCACATTACGAAGGAAACCGGGAGAATCTAAGTCCTCTGTCCTGAAGACTTGATTGACAGATCGCTGATTATTATGAGTTATTACATTCCATTTACATAAGCTTCTCCTTACAGAAAGCTTTACCATATTAAAATACATTTTCTTTGTTAAATAAGTTTTGAGTTTTTTTTTAAATCCATCTGCCATACAAGCTCTTGTGAATGAGTTGTAATTATAGTAATAATTAAGTAGTATAAGGTAAGAATTAGTGCATTGATATAAAGGGATTTGTCTTACAGCCAGAGCTACAGTCAGAAATGTGGGTATAGAAACTTAATCAACACCTTCTGACCACTCAAAAATCGAAAGACTTTGTCGTATAATGAATATAAATTGATTAAATTTGCTGTTATGGACAATGTCTATTGTCTAAATGAACGCAACTAAAGTATTGGTGTAACTTTGGTGTAAGTGATATAAATGCCTTAAACCAGACTTAAGCCATGATGGATATTGTGTTATATGATGCAAAGCTTTTGTGAATCAGTGATGAACTGGTGATGAAACTGGTCTTGCACATGTTGCAGTGTGACCTACGTGCACCTTCTGACAGGAGGATGGGTACGACAGAAGCCACTCTCCGCATGGAAAACTTGGAGGTGAAGGATGAGTGGCAGGATGAAGATTTCCCACGGTAAGATAAGTGCATTCTGTCCAAATCAATCAAGCACACTTTTAAGTTTACTGTAAAATCTCAGAAATAATTGCCTTAAAATATTTCTGTATTTTTGTAAAGCTTCAAGATCTCAGCTTGTTTAGCATCAGAGAATCCTTTACATACTGTAGTGCTGTTTACTTATTACTTTACAAAATACCTGGGAGAGGCTTCTCAGTGATACATCACTAGATCCTGAAAAACAGCCTAGAGAAGGAAGACAAGATGCTGTTTGAGCTCTGAAAAATAGTCCAGCCAGGATATATTTTTTATTCATAAAATTGTCCATGATTGCATTAACCCTTTCCTGAAATACCGTCAGTCAGGACACTGTTGGGTTTCTGTGTGTAGATTATGGTAAATCTGTGTTCAACTGCACTTGAACAGGGTGATGCGAAAGGGGAAAGGTATAAGCCCCCTGCTGGGCAAACAATTAACACGTCTCCAACAATAATACAACCATATACAAATGCCACATCTTAGTAAGCTAGGTAAAACAAGAAATACTTATGAGAAAGTGCAAGCTCTCAAATCCTTGTGTGTCTACTCTCATATGAGCCATTAACCACTACTATGGAGTGTGACGTCACACATAAATTCAATGCTGAACATGGACACCCCCAAAACAGGTGCAAATTTTATTTTTTTGGCCTCTGGAAAAAAGAGTTAACAAGTAATCTAGCATACAAGTATATTTCTAATCACTACTTGTACATATTTTGTCATTATGACAACTATGCTGATATTTGTTAAAAGCCCATGCTTTTTTCCATAATGCTACAGTATACTGTATGATTTGAAAATAATTCTAATAGTTTCAAAATCAACCCTTGTCCCTTCACACACTTCAAACTTTAAAATTTTTACTGACGTCTCTTAGACCACATAATTATGCTAGTATACAAGTATGCAACTTTGAAAGTAGGTTCAGTGAACCGTTGCCCACTGTAGCCTCAGATTCCTGTGCTTTGTTGAAGGGAGGGGAAACTTTTGCTGTTGTAGCCCATCCGCCTCAAGATTTGGTATGTAGTGTGTTCTGAGTTGCTTTTCTGCTCAACACGGTTGTAAAGAGTGCCTATTTGTGTTATTGTAGCCTTTTTCCAGCTTAAATCAGTCTGGCCATTCTCCTCTGACCTCTCTTATCGACAAGACCTGCAGAACTGCCACTCCCTGGATGTAAGCTCTAGAGACATTTGGGTTTGAAAATCTGAGGAGGTTCTGAAATACTCAGACCAGCTTGTCTGGTACCACCACCCATCATATGAACATTAACTGGCAGTCTTGACCTGTATGTGCATAATTTCGTGCATTGTGCTGCTGCCAAATGATCGACTGATTGAATTATTGCATGAATGACCAGATGTACATGTGTTCCTTTTAAAGTGCCCAGTCTATATATATATATATATATATATATATATATATAAACATAATACACACTGTATATAATGTCAATGCATTTTATAGCCAAATTAACTTGCTTACTGTATTAATCATCCATCCATCCATCTTCAACCGCTTACTCCTTTATCAGGGTCACGGGGAACCTGGAGCCTATCCCAGGAGGCATCGGGCACAAGGCGGGGTACACCCTGGACAGGGTGCCAGTCCATATGTATATATATTAGTAAGAGAAAACACATGTGGCCAACTTTCTGAGCTGACCTTTTTTCTGTCTCAACTACAAGCCACCCCAGCCCCTTATTATTAAACAGTGTTAAAACAGCACTAATTACAGAGAGAGAGAGTCAGAATGTATGTCACCAGAGACAGCAGCTACAATTAAGACTGTTAGCAAGCATTTAGCTGTCTGCTCGCTATTGTGCAAGCTCAAAAACCTGAACACATCGCCACTCCTCGATACACAAGTACTCTGCCGCAATGTGCCTACGGGTGATATAGTAATGACTTGTTTTCCTTCCACAGGGAGTCAATTCTTTAGGAAATATATACTCTGCCAAGACCATTGTGTGAATGTGAATTAGCGCAGCAGAATAAAAGCGTAACTGTTTAATTAGAACGGACGCCATGTGCTTGTAGTTCTCGAAAAAGAAGTACAGTCCATCCTTCTAAACATCTTTCCCTGTACCTTCATATTGTCTCTGTCCAGGCCTCTGCCGGAGGACGGAGACCTTGATTGCCTTACTGACAATCGCACATGTACGTAGTTTTATTTATCACACATCACACATCACTGTTGCTAAATTTTTAATGTTTTATAATCAGTCTATAACAGGTACATTTCATCACAGCTCTAACAGAGTCTACATAACACCTCCCATGTTTTTAATGATTCCATTAATTCTCAAGTTTATAGTAGCGCTAGTATTCCTGCTACTGCTTCTAAATGTTTCATTAGTATCAATGAACTTTCAAGCAGTGTCATATCCATCAGCTGAATGGCATTAGTGGCTTTATGGCTCTGCGTACAATTAAAAATTGTACGCAGGTATGCTGGTAATCTTTACATGAAGTCTAGCATGCTATAGCATGCTAGGCTGATATGCTAGTGTTTATGTATGCAATTATGCAAGTAAGCTGTTATGCTAGCATGCACATTTGTAATGTATATTAGCTTGCATGTAGATAGTACTCAAATAGTAGCATGCATGGAGGCTAGTACACAATTGCATCTAGGCTAGTGTGTGCATATGCCAAATAGGTTAGTATGCTATTATGTAAGTATACACATAGACTGGAGTGCAGGTATGCAGGTATACAAAGTATAACAGCTGTTGTCTTGTGTGTTGATAATCAACTATTCAGGTAAATAAGCATTGAACTAGGCCAGGGGTCGGCAACCTTTACCACTCAAAGAGCCATTTGGACCCGTTTCCCACAGTAAAGAAAACACTGGGAGCCACAAAACCCTTTTGACATTTAAAATGAAATAACACTGCATATAACGTTTTTTTTTTTTTTTTTTGCCTTTATGCTATGTATAAACAAACTATAATGCGTTGCATTTGTGAAATCAATGAACGACTGCAGAGAAAACAAAATTACATTTCTGCATGCAACAAGAGTCCTTCTTGTATTTATGAAATATCTGTGAACGGCTTCCCGTGCCTGACTATTTCCTGAGCGGCTACAAAACTCGCATATGTACTTGAATTTGCAGACTTCATCCACTTCTTGAAGTGATTTTTACTCAGATCAACTTTCCGCATCAGTTTCGAAACGGCTTTTTTTCTCTCATCTCCATAGTTTTTGAGCAAAGGCTGCGTGTTTATTCTGGAAATGTCTTGTGATATTTGACTTTTTGTTGTTTCCTAGTTTCTCATTACATATTAAGCATACTGGTAAACCAGTCTCGTCAGCAGTGAAAGCAAATGAATCTGTCCACGTACCATTGAACATTCTGTTTTCTTCAGACACTTTTCTCTTCTTAGAATTCTCCATAGTTGTCCTACCTGGGATTCGAAAAGTTCAAGAAATCGCGCGCTGGCGGGTGTCGCACATTGGCGGTTGTGACGCATAGTAACAGCGACATAACATTTTTTAACACGTTTTATTTAGATGTTACAAGATCACCATAATCTTCAAATTTAGAATTACATTTTAAAAACAAACTAAAATAAAATACATTTTAATTAAATACTCATTAATTATTTTCAAAAGCCACAGGGAGCCGCATCAGAGGGATGAAAGAGCCGCATGCGGCTCCGGAGCCGCAGGTTGCCGACCCCTGAACTAGGCTAATATGCAAGTATCCCAGTATGCACGTATATGCATACAAGTATGCAAGAAGGATAGCATGCAAATTTTAAAGCAGCTTAGTATGCATTAGATAATACATATCCTAGCATACAAGGAGGCTAGTATGCAAAATGGATAGTAGTTAGTTTGCAAATACACAAATAGGCAAGTATGCAAGCATGTACTGTGTACTAATAATCTCCTATTCATATATACAAGTATGCTAGTAAACTAGTATGCAAGTATGAAGGTAGTATAGTATTGTGCTAATAATCATCTATATCACCTAAGTCTATGCAAAATTCCAATATGTATGTATACACATATGCAAGGCTAATATTCAAGTATTCAGGTATGTAAGTATGTAAACTAGAAATGAAAGAATGAATGAATACTAGTATAAAAGAATGTAAAATAGATTGTGCAGGTAAGGCACTGAGCAGGTATGCAAATATATAT